>JAPVLO010001288.1:0-118074 GCA_027257055.1 Cephalopachus bancanus | reverse complement strand
GGCCCAAACTTCACCTGTACGATGTCCACTTATATACCTAATCCTGAATTGTACCCCACATCTTTAAAATAAAATATTCTTAAAAAGAAAATATATAATGGAATAAAAATGATTAATTAATCAGACAGAAAGGAGGAGAAATTTTTAAAAAAAGAAATACAATAAAAAACAGCTAGTGAGATGGACATTTTAACCCAACCAAATCAATAATGATTTTAAGTGTGAATAGTCTAAAAGTCAGAGATTGTCAAATTGGATGGAAAAGGCATAATTGTATGCTGTCTTCAAGAACTCACTTTATATATAAAGATATAGATAGTCATAGTAAAAGAATGAAGAAAGTTATATAGTGTATACAATGGACAAAAAGAAAGCTGGGGTAGCCTTGTTGATTTTGGACAAAGTTGGAAGCAGAACAAGAAATACCATCTAGAAAAGGAGAAGCATTACACAGTGATAAGATGGTCATTTTTTAGAGCTCTTACATAACTTACAAACTTGGCTCATGATTATAATTTTAAGAAGTAGAAGAGTTGAAGTTTAAACCAAATTACTTTTGTAATATCATTTCCATTGATACTGAGATCCCTTTCTGCGCTTGCAGCTCGTTACACTAATATCTAAACTAATGCCAACCTTTTGATGAACACTGCTTTAGAGCACACTTTAATTTTTGTTGGGATTAATTTCCTTGCTATTTTCAATCAAAACTTTCTTGATGTTCCTTTCAAATATTCTTTCCTATCTACTTTAACTCATAAACAATGTATATGATTTTCAGTTTTCAGTGTGTTAAGACTTATAAGTGTGTGCGTCCCTAACAGCAGAGCATCAACATGCATGCAGTTGAAAGGAGAAAAGGAAAAACACAGAGAATAAAATAATTGGTTATGAATCTAAAAAAATATACTAAAAACAATTCTGAAAAAGAGCAATGTTCCAATATTTAAACTACTTAATCTCCAGACTTATTATAAAGCTACAGTAAACACTAACTAGACATTTCACCAAAGAAGATATGTGGATTACACATAAGCATTGGAAAAGTGTCAACATCATTATTTATTATAGAAATTAAAATTTAAAATAACATGTACTGGTGAATATGCAGAGTATCAGTAACTCTTATACATCGTCTATAGGAAAGCAAATGTGACTTTTTTTCCCAAAGAGAAGCATACGGCCATAGAACCCAGTGATCCCACTATGAAGCATTTACCCAAGTGAATCAACAACTTATGTTCACACAAAAACCTGTACATGAATGTTTATAGCAGCTTTATTCTTAATTGCCAAAAACTGGAAATGAACCAGATGTCTCTCAGTGAGTAAATGGATAACCGAACCAAGGTACAACCATAACATTTGCTACTCAGAAGTGAAAGGGAATGAATTTTTGATCTATGCAATAACATACATGACTTTCAAATATATTTTTCTGAGAGGAAAAAAGCCAGACAGAAAAGGCTACATATTGTATTATTCCACTTGTATGACATTCTGAAACAGGCAAAATTATAGACACGGAAAACAGATTAGTGGCTTCTAGGGCTTGAAAAAAGAAGGTAGGCTACCAAGGGTCAGAAGAAGCCAATGTGTTAAGTGTTGAACTTGTTTCTGTGCTGTCATGTGATTGTGGGTCCATGATTGTGTGCATTCGGCAAAACGCTTAGAATTGTATATCACAAAAATTTAATTTTGGTGAAAAACTTTAAAAATCAAACAGAATGTTACAGTAACTCATAATGGAATACAGACCATGACAAATGTATCTAACTGTATTGTAATGTAGGAATAACCATACTGAAGGAGGTAGAGAAGGAAGGAACTTACCTAAATAACTTTGGAAGATGATGTTTTGACTATATAGTCTAAAGCTAGAGACAAAAAGACATGTACACAAGACTTCCATTTTCATTGCTAAATTTGTATTTCGAAAGAGTACTGGTTAGTAAATGTGAAATCATTTCACATTTATACTAGGTTTAAAAAAAATAAGTGAATACTTTATAGTAGTAAGAATCAAGTTTCTCATTGTCATTGAAAGAAGTTACCATTAAGCAAAGGGGAGTACTATAATGAACCTTGTGGGAGTGGATTGGAGTTGGAAATTTCATTATGAACTCATATTTGTTTTAGTGTGTATACAGTTATATAAATAAATAAGTATATAGAGATATTTGTGTATACTTAAATTCATTTGCATTCATCTAATTCATAGCTCTGTCTTCCTACAGGGCTTGGAAGCAATGACACCCAGCAGCAACATACACACACCTAACACCCAGATTTTGGTATTTAAATATCATTCAATGATAGAAGGAGCTGGGGATACTTGAATGATGGTTAATTTCAGATCTAGGTGATACATCCCAAATGTCTTGTTGTGGAAGAAAGCAAAGTGGTGGGGTGGGGGCAGGGATGAGGAGAAAGGATATGTGGTAATGTTAAAAGAACACAAGTGCCAATTTGCAAGAGATCCAAATGGCAAAAGAGAAATAATTTGAAGAATAAAAAATAGTGATGGGTTTGGATTAAATACCAAAGTATAAAATTTATATACAAGAACCCATACTGATATGAATAAATTATTTGAATTGTAAACAAATGATGATGAAAGGGTAACTCTTCCTTACAAAAAAATTCCAATTAATAAATACAGAAAGAATAAGAAAAATAGAAAATCACGGTAGAAAATCACAGTAATAATTGAGACAGGCAAGATGCACTATGAAAAGTAATATTAGCTGGCAAAAGTGTAAAAGAAAGAGGATATTTGCATAAACTCAAAGTATCTCCTTTTTAAATTGTTTTGATGGTTTTTATATATGTGCACAAATTTTCTGACGCCCTTTTGGAGGTATTCCTTGATGTTTATACCCTTGAGTGCAGTCTGGACTTCATGCCAAAATCCTTAGGAAAGGAAGAAATAATAGCATTAGAATGGAGAAACATGGGCGACACCAACTTAACGAAATGATTAAGTTTTACATCACCAGTCATAAGGCTTCTTGATATCATGGTTATCCTCATATGATGCCATGTGTTAGTCATTCCCCAAATCTATAACCTCAGTCTACTCAAGGAAAATATAACAGATAAAAACAAATCAAAGGACATTCTACAAACATTTAACAGAGTTAGTTTCAAGGTTATAAAAGACAAGAAAAGAATGAGGACCTTTCACTAATTGGAGGAAACTAAGGAGACAATAAGCAAATGAAATGTACAACCTGGACTGAATCCTGGAACAGAAAAAGGACATTCATTGAAACTGATGAAATCTGAATAGAATCTCCAGTTTAGTAAATAATATTATACCAAAGTTAGTTTCTTAGTTTTGACCATTGTACCATGCCTTTGTAAAATGCTAACATTAGCAAAACTGGGTAAAAAGTGTACGGGACAAATGGGAACTCTCTGTACTGTATTTGTAACTATTTTATAGGTCTAACATTATTTTAAAATAAAACATGAACAATAGACTCAACAGATTTGGAGGTTACATTTTGAGGAAATATGACAAAGAGTTAACATTTCGTGTCATTCTTTTGTTAAGCCCTTGTCCAGCCGTGTTAAGCTCTGGCTGGGCCACGTTTCCTAAACTTCAGCCCCCTCCCCTACCTTGGAGAGATGAATTTCCTCTGTGTCTTTCTCTGTCTGTCGCTGTGTGTCTCTGTTTCTCTGTTTCTCTCTCTCTCTCTCTCTCTCTCTCTCTCTCTCTCAATCTCTCTCTCTCTCTCTCTCATTGCTTACCTCATGGTGGTTTTTGTTACACCCCACCCTATAATGGAAGCAACTAAAATACTTCAGAAGGACTAAAAGTCTCACCCTACAAAAATGCTAACAGGATACCCCCAAAATAAAATAATTATATTTGCAGATTGTGGTAGGCAAAGTAATTCCCTCCCCATAATGTTGGTTTCTTGATCCCTAAAACCTGTGAGTGTGTTTGGTTCATAGTAGAAAAGTTAAGATTTTAGATGGAATTAAGATTGCTGATTAGCTGGTTTTGGAGATGGGAGATTATCTGAATGCTCCAGGTATGCCCAATGTAATCAAAAGGGTCCTTTTAATGTGTAAGAGGAGGCAGAAGGTCAGAGTCAGAGAGAAATTTGAAGATGCTACACTGCTGGTTTTGGAGCTGGAAGAAGGGACCAGGAGCCCAGTATTTCAGATGTCTTTTGAAAACTGAAAAAGTCAAGAAAATGAGTTATTCCCTAGGCTTTCCAGAAGGAATGTTGCACTGCTCCTATCTTGATTTTAGTTCAGTAAACCTAATTCAGACTTCAAATTTTAGCAGTGCAAGATAATGCCCTTGCTTTGTTTTAAAATTTTCAGTAATTTGTCACAGCAGTAGTACGAAACTAATATAGATGCCACAAGCTCAGCACTAATTAGAACATTTTCTTAGTAAGAAATTTGGTCTACCAAGGGCAGGCAGTTGATAAGCAGATAATAAAAACGGAACGTTGTCTGTAGATAATTTTATTTTATCTTATTAATCTTAGTAATTAAAAAAAATTTTTTTAGTCAGAGTGTCACTCTGTTGCCCAGGCTAGAGTGCAGTGGCATGATCGTGGCTAGAGTACAGTGCCCAGGCTAGAGTGCACTGGCATCGACCTGCTGGGCTCAGGCAATCCTTCTGCCTCAGTAGTCCAAGTAGCTGGAACCACAGACGTGCACAACCATGCCTGGCTAGTTTTTTGCTTTCTTTTTAACTTTTACTGTAGAGACAAGATCTTGCCAAGTTGCCCAGGCTGGTCTTGAACCACACTGGGCTCAGGCAATCCTCTCACCTCTGCCTTCCAAAGTGCTGAGATTAAAGGCATGAGCCACTGCACCCGGCTATACAGAATTTTAAAACAGGAATAAAACTGACTAAATGACAGTCTTTTATTTTTTTTATCACCACCATACTCCAGCATTTCTAAATAATGCCAGTAATAGAATAATCTTTTCTTCAGAAAAATATTTTTCAAAGTAATTTTGTATTTCTCACAGGAAAATTTTAAACAGCTTTATTGAGGTATAATTGGCACACAAGGAACTGCATGAAGTATATAATTTGATTAGTTTTGATTTTTGATTCCTTCTTAGAATTTCCATCTCTCTGTTTACTTTATCCAGCTGTTCTTGCAAGTGTTCTACTTTTTACATCAGCGCCTTTAATATAGTCATTGTGGTTACTTAAAATTTTTTGTCTGATAATTTCAACATCTGGTTCCGTTTTTTGCTTTGTCTCCTTAGACTGTGTTTTTCTTGACTTTCGGCTTGCCTTATAATATTTTGGTGAACGCCAGACATGTTGTATGGTTAAGTGGAACTCAGTTAAACAGGCCTTCCATGTGAGGATTTATGTTAATTTGTATTTTATATTGGTTGTATCCATAGGTATCTGAGGCTTCAAGTTCTTCTAGGATCTTTGCTTATATTTTCCTTCCTTGACTTTGTGCTTCCCTTAGTTCTACACCTAAGAAGATTCTGCATGTTGCAGTTCTTTTAGCTGTAACCCATCATTGTATTTTTTTTTTTTGAGTTGGAGTCTCACTCTGTCACCCAGAGTGGAGTGCAGTGGCCGCTTCCGGCCACCGCAGCCTCGACCTGCTGGGCTCCGGCGATCCTTCCGCCTCAGCCTTCCGAGTAGCCGGAATTACAGGCGCGCGCTACCATGCCCAGCTGATTTTTTTTTTGATTTATTGTAGAGATGAGGTCTCGCTGCCCAGGCGGGTCTCGAACCCGCGGGCTCAGGCAATCCACTCACCTCAGCCTCCCAAAGGCGCGGGATTACAGGCTGAGCCACCGAGCCCGGCTCCCATCATTTTTATACTGGAAAATTATTAGTGTAGTAGCGGTGTTGGGAAGTGAAAGCATTATATGATCTTATTTGTAAATCTCGGTCTTTTACTATGAACCAAAATAATAAACCCCTCTGTGCCAAGGGAAACCTGAAAAACTAAATCCCAGGACATGATGGAAAAGGAGGTTGAACACATCTTGTTATTTCCCACCCTTGTGGAGTTTTAGGAACAAATGACCAGCATTGACATTAAAATAGAGATCATAAGACTGACAAAACAACTCCGTGGCAATAAGATACAAATTCCAACTTGACTCTGGTATAGCATCAAATGGCAGATAGCAGTCTCTAAAGTAAATACAAATAGTTTACCCCAAAATATGTTTCTTTGGCATATTTTGAAGTGATCCTGCAAAGCCATCTCTTGGGAAAATTTGCATCTGTAGCCAACACCTTTTAAGATATATAACATCTATTTTCTCTGAAGTCTGCTAATTAGAGCCTTTATCTAAATATCAAGAACCTTGGCTTCTACAAACTTACCTTATCTTAAGCATTTCCTTTACTGATTTCAAATTCCTTAGACAGAGGTTAACTCTTTCTACCAATTGCCAATCAGAAAATCTTTGCATCCACCTATGATCTGTAAGCCCCCACTTCAAGAGGTCCTGCCTTTCTGGGCCCAACCAAGGCAAACCTCACCTGTATTGATTTACATTTTGCCTATAACTTCTGTCTTCCTAAAAATGTAGAAAACCAAACTGTAATTCAACCAGCTTGGGCACCTGTTCTCAGGGCCTCTTGGAACTGTGCCGTGGGCCTTGGTCACTTATATTTGGCTCAGAATAAACCTCTTTAAATATTTTGCAATGTTTGCCTATTTTTGTTGTCATGATAGACATGTTTCTTGGATTTGATATTTATAAGTGTTCCCCCCACCCATTGGTATAGGGCTCCCTCCTTAAGTAAGGCAGGAATGCTAGAGGGACTGGAACAGAATGAATGTTTTCACCTACATAAGATAAGGCTCTGATAAAATTTCTCCCCCCTTGAGAGTAGACCATTGTTATGAGGAAATTCTGAATCTGTTTCACAGTCTCTACTCTTCCCTTCTCCCTGCCATAGCCAGGAGGCAATCTTTCTTGGATCTACACCAATGAGAACCTGGTAGGTTTCCTGGCAGTTAATCCCATGAAATTGTGTCCTTTACCAAGACTGAATTTCTTGCTCTTTGCTTGTCCCACACTTAGCTTCCAAAAATTCATAAAAATTTAAGCGCCATTCAAGCGTTATTTAAGTATCATTTAGAGTAATTCATTAAAACTACCAGTTTATTGTCACAGTGGCTTTTTCTCCAGGAAAGCAGATATTGGCTGTGCCTCTCTGGATTCACCTATTGCTCCAGATTTCAAGATAGCGGTTACTTCATTTCTCTGATGGATTCAAGAAGTCACTGATTTTCAGATTATCCAACTTTTTTCTTGTTGTAAATGTAGGAATGACACAACTCTTTCTAGAGACAAGGTCTCACTAGGTTGCACAGGCTCATCTCGAACTCCTGGGCTTCAGGAATCTGCTCACCTCAGCCTCTCAAAGTGTGGGAATTACAGGCGTGAGTCATTGCACCTGGCCCCAACTCTTTATATCGAGGTAGAGCAGGGACCTCCTCTTAGAGGCCTGCAGCCCTTCACCACAAGCATGGAAGTCGAAAAAAATCTTGAGTCCCTTCAAGGGAAATTCCAGGCATCTAGTTAGCCCTGAGAAGTAAATAAGCAACTAGATAAGCAAGAAGGTAATAGTAGCCTAAAACAATAGGCAAGGAAGCTAGAATCACAGGCTGTTTAGTTCCCCTATAGAAACTAATGATGGCAACTTAATATATGCCTCTGAGTTGTTTTTCAGATCCCACCAAAAGAGGGTCTGTTGACATGTAGAGCTCAGATAAGGGGAAACTGAGGACTGAACTCTGACAACCATTCTTTTTTCTAAATTTCTTTGTGAGGACCCTAGAAAAAGCCACGCCCATGAGTCAGAGCTAACATTTTTTTTTCCTGATGACCCCTTTTTAATTTTAAAGCAAAGTTTCTCTTCCTTAATCAATTGCAAATCAGAAGGTCTTTGAATCTACCTGTGACTTGTAAGCCCCCACTTCAAGATATTCCACCCTTTTCGGCCTAAACCAATGTGTAACTTCTGTGTATTGATTTATTATTTTGCCAGTATCCTTTGCTTTCCTGAACTTTACCCCTGTATTTAACAACTCTCACCTACAAGCCATTATGAAAGTTGGGACTCCAGGTTTAGCTGCTCAATCATCCTTGCTTAGTGCTCAGCAAATAAATACCTTCCTTTCTCCCACCGCAAGCCTCTGTGTGGATATCTGGTTTTACTGCACTGGGAAAGCAGACCCAAGTTTGGTTTGATAACAATATGTCAGAGCTGAGAGTGCAAGTGTATCTCTATTTACCTCATATATTTTTCTTTCTGTCCCTCAGAATATATAATCCTAACTGGTCTATTTTCAGGGTCACTGATTTTTCTGTCAATTTAAATTTGCTTTTGAGCCCCTCTAGTAAAATTTTTATTTCAGTCATTTTACTTTTCCACTCTATAATTTTAATTTGATTGCTTTTAGTCATTCCTATCTCTTTATAGATATCTTTATACTGTGAGAAATCCTTTGAATACTTTTTTATGCCCTTTAATCCCTTTAGTTCTTTGAGCATTTTTACAATAGCTGATTTAAAGTCTTTGTCTAATAAATTCAACATTCCAGCTTCTTCTGAGATCGTTTCTATGGAGTACTTTCTTTCCCCTATGTGTAGATCATATTGTCTTCTTTCTTTGTATTTTAAAATTTTTGTTGGAAACTGCATTTAAAATAATACAGTGGGGGCAACTCTAGAAATAAGATTTCCCCTTCCTCCCCAGAGTTAGTTGTTTTTGCTGCTATTTGTTTATTTAGTGACTTTTCTGGACTAATTCTATGGTTTGTATGTATTCTTTGGTACAACCCTGAAGTCTGTGATTAGCCAGCTTATCGGTCAGATCATAATTGGTCACAGACTTCTTTAAATATCTGAAACTGTTAAGATTCCCAGTCTATGCAGAAGGGCTTTGTGTGCACATAGTAGCATGTGTTCAACACTCCCCTTACCTTGGTTTTTACGTCTTCCTTGTTCAAGTCTTTACAGTCAGCTAGAGGACTGGGATCCTTGCAGGAATTTCCTTGGCATGTTCACAACATTGTGCTTAGCCTTCTAGATTCCCAAAAACTTGTCAAAATTTTTCAATCGCCTCTGGGGACATGTTTTTCCCTTTATCTTCCTTTTAAGTTTTGTTTTTTTTGGCCAGGATCTTATTTGCTCCAGTTGTGTTGTAAACTTGGGCATCTATGATGTGTAATGATTTTCCACTAACTGTTTTTGACAAATACCCACAGGTAGAACTTTGCCTGAGGACTGAGCTCAGAGATAGGTTATTTGGAAATGCAAATGGGCCCTTTCTAAGGTACTGGGATGTGGGTCAAATAGTGACAATGCTCTGGGAATGGGATTTTTTGAGACACTCCAATTCTGTTCTCTGCTCCACTGGCTATAAGGCTTCTGTTTTTCGCAACTACAATGGTTGTGAGGTTGCCAGTTTTTATGACCCCCACAGAGCTAGGGAGATGAGAATGAGATTATGTCAGGTTAAAACACAACAAACTGGCTCATGCCTGTAATCCCAGCACTTTGGGAGGCGGAGGCAAGAGGCTTGCCTGAGCCCAGGGTTTCAAGACCGGCCTGGGCAACCTGGTGAGACCTTGTCTCTATAGTAAATCAAAAAAATTATCTGGGTGTAATGGAGCATGCCTGTAGTTCCAGCTACTTGGAAGGCTGAGGTGGAAGGATCGCCTGAGCCCAACAGGTCAAGGGGGTGGTCGCTTTGAGCATTCCACCACACTCCAGCCTGGGCACCAGAGTGAGACTTCAAATCAAAACAAGCAAATAAGCAAAATGCTGATTTTTCTATTATGTTTCTAGTTTTTACTGAATAAACACTCTTCAGGTTGCTGTAAACCTTCAGTTAGTTTCCAGTTTTCTAAGTTGATTTTGATTTTACTAGTGTTTTTGTTACTTATGTGAAGGAGTGGATTTTTGAAAGTTCTCACTCTGTTATTGTTTGAATATATATTTTGCATAGACTTTCTTCCATGCTGTGGCTTGCTTTTTCATTTTTGTAACAATATATTTCAAAGAGTAATGTTTTTAAGTTTAATATAATCCAATATATTGATATGAAAACAATTTTTATGTTCATGCTTTTTCTGTCCAGGGTCAGAAATATTTGCCAAACTCAAGGTCACTACAATATATTCCTATATCTTCTTTTAGAAGATTTAGCTTGAACATTTAGGTCTATGATCTAATTCAGGCTATCGTTTGTATATTGTGTAACATGAGGAAGGGCAGAGGTTCTTTTTTTTCTTTTGGCATATGCAATCCAATTACTTCAGCACCATCTAATTGCTTTTGTCCCTTTGTTGAAAACAATTGCCCTTAAGTGTGAGTCAATTTTTGGACTTCAGTTCGATTGACCTATCTGTAAATCTTTATGCCAATATCATCTTGTTTTGATTACCAAGGTTAATAAACCTTGAAGTCTGGTAGCATAAATCTTCCAAATTTGTATTTTATGTTTAAAGCTGTTTTGGCTAGTCTAGATTTTCTGCATCTCCATGTAAATTTTAGAATTATCTTCACACTTTTTCCAAAAAAAATTAAAATTTTGTTTAATCTGTAGTTCAGCTAGAGGGTGAATTGATATCTTAACAATATTTCATATTGAAGTATTTGAACATGATATAATTCTTCATTTATTTAGGTATTTCTAATTCATCCCAACCATATTTTACAATTTTTAGTGTACAGGTCTTACACATATTGTCATGTTTAATCCTTAGTAGTTTCATTCTTTTGATGGTATTTTTAAATTTCCAGTTTCCAAATTGTGTTGCTAATACAGAAATTCAAATAGTATTTTCACATACATTTGGAATCTCCTCAACTTAGGGAGACTACTGAGCTCTACCTGGGCTTCTCCTTCCTGCTCTGTAGCTTAGAAATTCTCTCCAAGTTGTAAACTAGAGTGATTGCAGGGTTACTTTGTTTCTCTCCCATCTCTCAGTGATCACTGTTTAATATATGGAAATTATTGTTTAGTATACTTTGTCTGATTTTATACTTGTTTCAAGAAGAAGAGTAAATATTATCTCTGTTACTTTATATTGCCTGCAAGTGGAAGTCTTGAACATAGATGCAAAAATTGCTCAACAAACCAAACCCAGAAACACATTAAAAGATCATTCACCATGACCAACTGGGATTAATCCCAGGGATGCAAGGATGGTTAAACATATGCAAATCAATAAAGGTGATTTATCACATTAACAGAACCAAGAACACAAACTATATGACTATTTCAGTAGTTACTTGAAAAGCATTTTATGAAATTCAACATCCCTTTATGACAAAATTTTTTTTAACAAACTGAGTATAGAAAGAACATATCTCAAAATAATAAAGGTGATATATGACAAACCCGCAGCCAGTATTGTACCGAATGGGAAAAAGTTGGAAGCCTTTCCTCTAAGATCTGGAACAAGAGAAGGGAGCCCACTTTCACCACTTTTATTCAACACAACAGTGGAAGTCCTGACCAGAGAAATTAGCTAAGAGGAAGAAATAAAGGGAATCCAAGTTGGAAGGGAAAACATCAAATTAGCCTTGTTCATAGATCACATGATCTTATACTTAGAAAAATCCATAGACTCTACCAAAAAACTCTTAGAACAGATAAGCAAACTCAGTAAAGTTGCAGGAAACAAAAATCAATAACATTTATAAATGCCAGCAACAAACAATGTGAAAAAAGAAATCAAGAAAACAATTTTACTTACTGTAGTTACAAAGAATATAAAATACCTAGAAATCAATTTAGCCAAAGAAGTAAAAGGACTATACAAGGAGAACCATAAAACACTGATGAAAGAATTTGAAGAGGACAGAGGAAAAAAATAGAAAACTATTTAATGCTCATGGATTGAAATAATTAGTTTTGTCAAAATAACAATTCTACCAACAGCAATTTACAGAATGAATGCAACCCCTGTCAAAATACCAATTACATTCTTCACAGTAATGAAAACGTCTTGAAATGTATATGAAACCACAAAAGACCCTGAATAACCAAAGAAATTTGAGCAAAAAGAACAAAGTTGCCTTATCCTCAAGACAATCATACATGCAGTATACTTTAAGATCAAAGTGCAAATTTTTGAATGTTAGTTTTGTACTCTGTGTTCATATATTTATTTTATGTTTGATAAAACAAGAATAATTTTATAATGAAAATGAATATTTTGACTACATTTCACTCTTAATGTATAAAATATGTGGTTGAAAGAAGAGTACTTGTAATTAATATGGTTTAAATTTTCACATTCACTCATATATATATGGTCATCTAAATATATCTTATGTGTTGCATTTACAATGCTATGCCTGAATGAAATGACAAGATATTTAGGTGGATGAAGATAATCATTAGACATTTTGTTTTGAGACTTCAATTTCTAGTTCCTTCAGGTTAGGGAGCATATACAAATGATTTTATAAAATTGGAGGATTTTCTGACTGTTTTACTTGCATTTACTATTTTTGTTTCTCATTATAACAGACAATAAAGAGCTGGCTTTATAGTCTTATTGAAGACAACTAAAGATTAAAAATAAAAATAAAAAGATAAAGTAAGGATGACAATACAGTCTGGGAAAGTATAAAAATATCATTTTACAGTGGCTATAATATATCTTCTCCTCCACAGCTCATAAATAACAACAAATATATGTTTTTGTTTCTATTCTACATGCTCACCCAAACCTCTCATAGAACTTATAAATCAATGTAGTCTCTATTTATGAACTTTCTGATTCTGTAGCCCTGGGATGCAAATCTTACAAGGCATCTAATTGAATCCTTTACTTCTTCAAAAATGAAAACTGGGGCTCAGAGAGATAAAAGTATTTGTTCAAGCTCAAGCAGTAACTGAAAAAGTGGGGATTAGATCACAAATTTCCTAACTCATCTAATATTCATCCAAGATACATGCATGTTTATGCACAGGTGTATATGTATATATGTATGTACATGTATATATCTGTTCACATCAATATATAAATATAATAGTGTACCATCTAATTGATTCAAGCACAAACTGACTAGAATCAACTCTTGCAAAGATTTGAGAGCTCAATTACAGTGTGGACTACCTCCCAGATTTACCAAGTGGCTTTTAAGTATCATGCACATAAACAAAGCTTAACAGAATAATACTGCAATGGTTCTAAAAATCTAAATTGTCATTGGAACTAGGGTCCCCCAAAATAGGCTAGAATTGCACGTTAAACCTAAACAGGGTAAATATCTTCTAAGAGATTGGAACAGGATTAAGAGTCTTCTAATATAATACCCAAGAAGATCAGGATACAATAAAAATTACTTATATTACAAACTAGGAAAATTATGGCATTAATGAGAGAAGACAATGTAAAAGATGCTAATACTGAGATGAATCAGGTATCAGGATTATCTAATGAGGATTTTAAATCAACCATAATAAAAATACTCTATAAGACATTACAAATATTCTTTAAATAAATGAGAAAATTCAAAATCTCACTAAGAGAATATTAAATACAAGAAAGAACTAAATAGAAGTTATAGACTAATAATGCAATACCTAAAATAAATTTTCTGGATCACCTCAAAATTAGAGCAGAGATGACAAAGAATATAATCAGTGAGACTGACCACAGACCAATAGAATTTATCTAAAGTGAACAACAGAAAGAAATTATACTGAAAAAATAAACTTAACAGAATTTCAGGGACCTGTGGGACAATAACAAAATTCTGGAAGTTCTAGCCATCACATTAAGACAAGAAAAGGAAATAATGTGTATATTGATTTAAAAGGTTAGCATATAACAGTCCTTATTTGCAGATTTTTTTTTATTACGGAGGAGTCTAAGGAATTTCTAAAATTCCTTATGTATTATTTCTACAAGAAATACATATATTTCTTGTAGAAATAATACATGTGTTCAGCAATGTGGCAGGATACAAGAACAACATACAAAAATCAACCACATTTCTAAGCATCATTAGGGATCATAGAATAGTAAACCCAATGGTTTTTAAACTTGTTTTAGGAACAGGAGTATTTTTTAAACAAAATCTGAAATGGGACCTGTGATATTATGATTATATAGAGTATGCAAGAGAGGACCCATAAAAACCTGGAATTTATTTATTAAAATTGTGTATTTATTCTTACATGTTTAAACTTCAGTAACTTTCAAAGTACCCTGTGTTTGATGCAATACATCTATGGAGAAACTTTTTCCACTGCTCAAAACAGTGTTTGAACTTGTCAATCTTGATACCTTTTAGTGCTTCTGCTGTTTTTTGTTTGTTTCTTCTTCCACCTCAGCAAAACATTTCCCTTTGAAGGACTTTTTTCATCCAGGGAGACAAAAAAAATCTCTTGGGGTGAGATTGGGTGAATAGGAGGGTGAGACATGGAGGTCATGCCATTTTTGGTCAAAAACTGCTGAACACTAGTGAGATATGGGCAGGTGCGCTTGTAAATCACCTGTTATGAAATGGGCAAACACGTTGAAAGAATCTCCAACCCCCCCCCCCAAAAAAAAACCACTGAAGTTGAATGCAAGCAGCCTCTTCCAGAGGTTACAGTGATGCCAATGGGTTTCTAGAACACTTACCTAGTGGGGAAAGCCTGTACTACAAAGGACTTGCCCTCTAAAAAATAACTTCATTTTTGGGGGGTTCCCCCCTTGCGTATTGATTTTCATCTGCAGTTCCTAGTTCATAACCATTGTTACTGTCTTTTATTATAATGCTGGGGCACTTTAGACTTCAGAAGCAGGCTTCAGGAAAATGGATCTCTTCTCTCTTGGACCTTCTTTTGTCCTCCTCTCACCTTCCCAAGGCAGGACTTTCATCTAATTGTGGAACATAAAGACTCATTCCAGAGAGGGTCCCAATCCCTACCCTGGAGGACAGAATGCTGTACAAAGAGACTAAGAGAATCTGGACAGGCCCTGCTGGGTTTAGATCACACCTTTTTTTTCCAATCACATTTTGACACAATTATCCATGCTTCAATCATGGACAACCAATGAAATGTTTATAAAAGGAGCAAAGGACAAGGTTCAAAAGCTTTCAGAGAGCTGAACATGTGGTGGCTGACAGGATGGTGAAGAAGAACTCATCTATGTGCTGTGAGGGTGTTGCATTCCAACTCTATGGAGACAGAAGCTCCTGTGCTCAGTCAGGACTCTTCCAGACCTCACCCTGTATATCTCTTCATCTGGCTGTTTACTTATACTCTTTAAAATATACTTCTTAATAACCCAGCAAACGTGTTTTCCTGAGTTGTACAAGCCACTTTAGCAAATTAAACGAGAGGTCATGGGAACCCCAACTTGAAGCCAATTAGTAAGCGGTTCTGGAGGCCCTTACTTGTGACTGGGGAGAAGAGGGTCGGTCTTGTGGGACTGAGTCCTCAACTTATGGGATCTGACACCATCCCTGAGTAGATAGTGTTGGAACTGAATTGGAGAACACCCAGCTGGGGTCTGCTGTTTGGTGTAGAGGGAACCCCCACACCTTTGGTTAGACAAGTCTTTTTCTGCACTGGTGACTGTTGTGGTATGACAGCGAAGGAAAAACACAGTTTGAGAGTTTTTCCTAAACAGAACTTTGATGTATAAAATAGATTAGAGCACAATAGCTGATTGAACTGGAATGGGGACCTAGAACTACCACACATTCATACCACGCCTCATGGGTGCCCATGAAGCAACTCTAGAAAACCCTAGGGATCCTTAAAACACAGTTTGAAATCTACTAATACAGACCGACCCATTTATTTTAAAGGAGAAAATTGAAGTTCCTGGAGTAAAGTCACTTGCTGAAGGTCACAGATCTATCTGCTAACCAAGCCAGGGCTGAAATCCATGTCTGATAGTTTTTCCTGACTACTTTCAACATATAACATATTCCCATTTAATGATCATTCACATCCTGAAACAATAGAAATGTTCTTTTTTTTTTTTTTTTTTTGAGTTGAAGTCTCACTATGTCACCCAGGCTGGAGTGCAGTGGCACGCTCTCGGCCACACCAGCGTCGACCCGCTGGGCTCCAGCGATCCGTCCACCTCAGCCTTCCAAGTAGCAGGAACTACAGGTGCACACTACCACGCCCTGCTAATTTTTGATTTATTGTAGAGAGGAGGGATCGCCAAGTTGCCCGGGCAGGTCTCGAACCTGTGGGCTCAGGCAATTCACTCGCCTTGGCCTCCCAAAGTGCTGAGATTACAGGCTGAGCTACTGAGCCCAGCCAGAAATACTATTCTTGAAAAAGAAATAATAATGTTATTACTAATTATAACAACAGTTACAGCAGCAACAATGCCTGTGTTTTTCGTATGGTGTTGCATGTTGTTTCAACAAATAATAAGAGTAGTCACAAGTGGTGCTAATGTAGCTCAACATTTGTTCTAGGGAATATTCTAATTTAGTTACAAATATTAGCTCATTTTACTTTCACCACAACCATGTGGGTTGGATACCATTATTATCTCGACTTTACAGAAGAGAAACTGAAAAATTTGCATTCTTTCAGTGAAAAGTTGGGGTACTAATCCAAGCAGTCTGACTTCAGAATCTGCATTTTTAAATACAAGATATACAGATGAGTAAACTGAGGGTAAAAAAAGATTAAATAACTTTCCCCAAGTTACGAATATCATAGGTAATGATATAGGGGAAATGTCAATATTTATTGGATACACTTTAGTATAAACAAGATGTGTAGAATCTAAGACATGCCAGGAACAGCTGCTATCTGCTCTGACTAGCAGATATGTCTGAAACAATGGACATATCAAGAAGAAATAATTCCATACATTTTCCTAATTTATACTTTAGGGGACAATTCCAAATCCTCATAAAGGGCACAACCCAGTCTTTATACTCTTACTTACTTTATACCTTGGCTGGCTGGCAGAGTTTTAAAATCAGTCTGTTGTCAGGACAGCCTACGCCAAGTGGAAATGTCTGTAGTCGTGTTGTTGAATCATCTTCCTGTGGTATTTTTGAGATGAAGCTTTGTAAGCTAGCTTTAGCCTACTCAATATGATTTATTTGTTATTGGAAATTAATAAAAACTCTATGCTAGCAAATATTATTCATTGTGGCTCATAAACCCTTTTAAAAATCAAATGAAACAATCCTCAAAATCATCTGTTATATGTGAGATAATTTATCAGGCAACATTATGATAATGAAAGCATTAATTCTTGCTGTAGGCATAATCTGTAAATGGTTTAGTTTGCATGCAACATTCGGCATAGTTTAGGGGAGAATCAACTAATTATTGTTTGTAATGAATTAAAGTAACAAGTATCAGTGTTTTCTCTTCTATTATTAAAATATGCTCATTTTCTTTCATTAACGTGGTTTCTCCTTTACTGACATTTGTGCAAATTAAAACATCAATTAAAAGAGAAGTAAAAGTATTTTTAAATTTATTAGAGTTTTAAGGGCATTATTTGTCTTTCTGAAAATCAAACATCTACCTGAAATTCCAGTGCAATTTGTTCTGATTTTAAATTCGGTAATTTGGAAAACTTGACAATTCCCATAATATTAGGATTTGTTGTAATAATATACATTATTTAATAATGTATAATCATACATGTCCTTTTGTGCAAATCCATGAGAAAGTACTGCTGGAGAGAAATCTTCTTGGGGAATAGTGTTCTGTTAATTATATTTTAGCCTTTCTTCTAAATCTGAGAAGTCAAGCAATGTTGCATTACATGGTTTCCAAACAAATAATTTATTAAAATAACTAATTTGCTTCTTACTGACTTATAGTATTGGCTTGGCAAGCCAATTACTGCACTCCAGCAAATACCGGATTACTTAATTAAGAAGTTGATTTCTGCAGAGGTCAGTTTGTCAGTGATAGGATATGTTGTTTTGGTCCTGGGGACGGTAGCTAACACCTGTAATCCCAGCACTTTGGGAGGTCGAGGTGGGAGGATCACTTGAGGCCAGGAGTTCAAGACTAGCCTGGACAACATAGCAAGACCTCATCTCTACAAAAACTAAAAAAATTAGCCAGACATGGTGACATGAGTCTGTAGTCCCGGGTACTCAGGAGGCTGAGGTGGAAAGATGGTTTGAGCCCAGGAGGTCGAGGCTGCAGTGAGCTGTGATAGTTCCACTGTACTCTAGCCTGAGAGACAGAGTAAGACTCCAACTAAAACAAACAAAAAAACAATTATCTGTATTGTTGCCTGATTCATTAGCTTATTTTGTTTTATTTCTGAATAGTATTCCATAGTGTACATGTGTCTCTTTTTGTTTATCTTTTACTTATTGAAAGACACTTGGGTTGTTTCCAGATTTGAGTGATTGTGAATAAAGCTGCTGTAAACATTCTTGTACATGTTTGTGTGAATGTAGTTTTTCAATTCAGTTGAATAAATAGCTAGTAGTGGAATAGCTTGGTTATATGATATGTATATAAGAAACCACCAAATTTTCCAAAGTGGCTGTGCCATTTTGCATTCCTATCGATAAATGAGAGTTCTTGTTTAATCACATAGTTGCAAGCATTTAATAATATAATTTTTTTCATTTTAGTAGTTCTGATAGACATGCAATGGTATCTAATTGTTGTTTCAGTTTGCATTTCTTTCCCTTTATGATAAATGCTGGTGAACACATGCATGTGTACACACACACACACACACACACACACACACACACACACACACACTCACATTCTTTGATAACATATGTGGCTCAGGCGTTTGCTCATTTTTTATTAGGTTGTTTAATTTTTTATTTTAAAAATGTGGGGTACAAATGACGGTTAGGTACATAAGTGGTGATTATACAGGTAAAGTGTGGATACCCTTATTGATGTTATGTGCCCCTCTATCCCCTGGCAGAGTTCCACTACTGCCAATCCCTTTCTTATAGTATAAATGATCAGGGTCCACTTATGAGTGAGTACATATGGTACTCAGATCTTTGTTTTTGTGATAAATCACTGAGTATTATAGACTCTGATGTCATCCAGGTTGCTGAAAATTCATAATTTTGTTTTTCTTTGTGGCTGCATAATAGTTGTTTGTTTTTATAGTGTTGAGTTTTAGAATATCTTGATATATTCTGTATATAGGTCCTTTATTGAGTATGTGATTTGGAAATATTTTCTCTCAGTTTGTGGCTCGATCTTTCATTCTCTTAATAGTGTTTTCCATTGAGCAAAATTATTTAATTTTTATAAAGTTCCATTTACTTTTTGTGTGTTCATTCTTAAATTGCATGACCACACAATTCTACCAAACATGAAAGGAAGGAATAATACTGATTCTGTATAGTTTTTTCCAGAGAATAGAAAGGAAACAGCTCCAAACATATTTAACAAAGCCTGCATTGCCAAAATACCAAAACCAGTGAAAGGCATTACAAAAAAGGAAAACTACAGACAATATCCCTCTTGAATATACACTTAAAATTCCTCGATAAAATATTAGCATATCAAGTCCAGTTATCTATCTATCTATCTATCTATCTATCTATCTATCTATCTATCTATCCATCCAGAGGGTGCCAAAAAAGTGTACATTTTAAGAAAGGAAAAAACTGCATTAAAATCTTAATACTCAATAACAAAAGATAAATACAAGTCACATTTGACTTCTGCAATTACAAGAGGTGCTCAAAGTGGTTACCATCAGTGTCCAGACACTTATGATAACAGTGAACTAAAAATAATACATAGATAACATCTCTGAAAATGTGTATACATTTTTGGGGAGACCCCTTCTATATGTATGTATACACACACATATGATCATATCATGACTCAATGACCCCACAAAGATAATTTTGGAAGTTTAAATTTGTTTTAACATTCAAAATCAATGTGATTACTGCATTTAAAGACTAAATAAAAAAAACAATATTATCTCAGTAGATGCCAAAAAGGTATTAGACAAAATTAAACATCAATTCATAATAGAAAAGTCCCCGCAAATCAGGAGTAGCATATAACTTCCTATTAACATAGATGGCAAAATAAATAACTTGGCTATAAATATTTTAAGTAAACCTTTCATTGAGGTATGACATTCATAACAGTACATAAATCATAATTGTACGACATAGATTTTCACATTTGAAGTTACACACATAACCACCATCAAGATAATGAAACAGAAAATTACTAGCATCCCAGAAATCACCTTTTGTGATCTTTCACCCATATTCTTCTTCACTTCTCACAGGTAATCACTATCCTGACTTCTGTCAAAACAGATTAGTTTTGTCTGTTTTGGACATTAAATGAATGGAATAATGCTGTATTTATATTCGCTTTTTTTATGTCTACCTCCTTTTGTTTTGTAAAAATTATGTTTGTGAAATCATCCACATACTTGTGTATAACTATAGCTTGTTAATTTTCATTGAAGTATGATAATCCACCATATGGCTCTACTTCACCTCATTATCCATCCTGTTCTTAACGGACATTTTTTATTTTACCCAATTTTTTTTTTTACCTTACGACTTGCATATTTATTGAACAAATACTATTAAAATAGTTAAAATACATTAAGTACTTGTCATGAGTGCATCAGTAAACATCACATTGTTACAAAAGCCTGCATTTTCAGCAGTACCCCAACTGCAACTCTACATAAATGCCACAGATGCAGAATACTGTTTTCTTGCTCTATTTACACAGCTGACATACCTATTCTAACAAGGGAGGAAGGGGAGAAATGCATAAGAAACTCAGGACAATGGGGGAGCAAGAAGAGAAGGAAGAAATGCAGCACGTGTCAGCGTCATCGGTGTTTAACAGTCAGAAGCAGATTAGTTCAGAACAAGGCCTGCCCTGTCAAAGAAAGAACTAAATGACAGTTATATAAAAATTAAGGTAGGCTTTCAGACCGGTTAGCACGACATTTCATGAGTAGATGGTATTTTAGTTTTGTTTGCCCATTTCGTTGGGAGCAAGGACAAACAGGTGAAATCTACACCTTGCTTATCAAAACCATCAAAAAAGAGTACTCTGCCTCGTTAAAAATTAGTATTATTTTTGTGAAGACATTTTTTCCAATTTAATTTTTGGAAAACGTTTAATTTCCTATTCCTACTCAGTTGCCAGTGTTTTAGAACCCCCCCCCACCCCGAGGGATGGCCACTTGTATATCTAATCCTTGTATATCTAACCGCACATCTTTAAAATTAAACAAAAAGGAGTTTGCCCTTTTTTCTCAAATATCCTTTCAAACAAAAAGAGCCCAAAGGGACACCTCAAAATGCCTGTAAGATGATTGCTTTTCTTTCTCTAAGTCAGGCAGTTGGGGCTACAGACAGGAGGAATTTTGGGAAGTAACTTACAGGACTACAGTGACTGCATGTCCGTCAGTGCCAGTCAATGAGACAAGAGTCTCTCACACTCTCTGGTAGCATTCATTCAACCTACAACACTGAGGAAGAAAGCCACACTGAAGACACAAGGAAAACAAGTCAATCCAGTCTAGAGGACAACATTCAGGGAAACAGAGTACCAACACCTTCTTAGAACATGGAAGCAAAAATAACTCCATCAGAGCTACCTCACCAAGGAACATGTTGAAAGTCCAAAATAGCGCCATTCATCAGTGTCTCAAGTCCTGTGGCAGCATTTGGGTCACTTACCACAAAGAAACAATGAGTTTCAAATTACTTCTATATATCAAAAGAGTGCATGGATTAAATATAGAGATATGCAGACAGTTGATGAACATAAACTACTAGGCTTGTTACATCTAAGTGAAACAAAACGGTGGGGGACTCTCAGCCTCTGCAAGAAGCAGTCGGGAGTTGTGTGAGTGAAAAGGCAAGAGTGGACCAGTGGTATAAGCACGGTGGGAGTTTGAGTTGTGGAAGACGTTGTTGTAGTGAACCAGGCCTGAAAGCCCACATGTAGAGGTTGTAAACGTGGATTCACAGTGTGAAATTCTAAGCGTTTTCACTTGAGTTAGAATGATTCAAAACTGGTTTGATGATACCTATTTGCCAACTGTAAATTCTCTAAAGCAAAGCTCAGAGTCCCATAGTTTCTTCTTATACTTGATGATTTACACAGAAAAAAAATCCCGTATATTATACCATGACCTCATCCATATCCATACGCCATATGTAATACAAGTGGAGATGTTATGAGTAAAAAAAGTGGAGGCAATTGATCTCATCGCCCCTCTTGGGGTTCACTTCCTTTGAGACAAGAAGTCTTCCCTTAGGAAGTCTTCCCTCCATCTTCTTGTTTGGAAATGGTTCTTGGATGACCTAGACGGAGAGTCCTGGGTAGTAAACCATGTTGAGAATCTTAGTCTTAGACTGCTATTCTCCCTCTCTTCAGTCCAGGGAGACCAACAGACAAAAACCCCACTCCCTGCTCACTCTCTCTCCTCGCTACACCTGAAACACAAATATGAATGAAAAAGGGCATCGTGCTAGAAAGACAGCTTGAGGTGGGGGGAGGGATCCCCTGTTTTCTATTGCAAATAATTCTGCTATGAATATTAATGCCCGTGGCATTTAGAAAACACATGCATGCATTTTCAATTATTAAATACCTGAGAATGAAATTAAGTCACTGGGAATGCATATGTCCAGTTTTGGTAAATATAGCCAAAAAGTTTTAAAAGCAGTTATAGCCATATGCATTCCCATTAACAGTGCATGGCAGATCAAGTTAATTCATATCTTTCTCTTTAGGTGGGATTTCTGTGGTTTTGTTTTAGACTTTCTGGTGGGTGTCTACTGGTGCCTCATTGATGTTATTGTTTTTATTTTCTTTATAACTAATAAAGTGGAATAAACTTTGATATATTTTATGCTGTTTGGATACCCCCTTTTTAAGAAATACTTTTCCAAGACTTTGCCTATTTTCTATTGTTATATTCTTTGACCTTCCTTATCACTCTTGCAAGTCTTTTATTTCCATATGGATATTCAGTAGCTCTGACACTGGTTATTGAGGTAAACATTCTTTTGCTATTGCATTGTGATATCACTTTTGATATATATCAAATGCCAACCTGTACATGGGTTTGTTTTTAGATTTTTTGTGTGTGTCCTATTGCTCTATTTGTCTCTCCTTGCACCAAGACTACATTAGTTTTATAATATTCTTTGTTGCCTGGTAGTAATAAGCCCTTCAGCTCTTCTTCTGCAACAGTTTCTTGAAAATTCTGGATCCATCACATTTTAGAGCAGTTTCCAAGGCAAAACTTTCCAGGGTGTTCACTGAGGTTGAATAGGATCTATAGACCATTTTTTGGAAGAATATGCCTATTTAAAATATAAATTTTTATAGTTTATGGACATGATAAGTCCCTGTATTTATGTATCTTCTTTAATCTCCAACTGATGCTTAATGTTTTATATTGAGACATTTTACATATCGTATTTGATACATTCCAAATTAAAAGATTTCTGATGTTATTTTAAATGGTATCATGATAGGGCTTTACTTTCTAATTAGTGGCTGTTGATTTATAAAAATACAATTGATATTTTGATATTGTTTTTGTATTCAGTTATCTTGCTCAATAATATTAATTACTAAGAATCATTTATTAATTCATGCCAATTATTTTATAAAATGCTCTATCTGCTTATTCTTTATGATTATGTAAATGCACAATAATGTCATCTGTGAAAATGTAAAGTTTTATTTTCCTTCACAATGCTGAAGTCTTATTTTTCTTGCCTCATTGTACTTGTTAAGGTCTGATGTGAAGTTACCTAGAAGTGGTGCCCAGACTCAGAGGAAATATGGTCAGTATTTTGACATTAAGTATGATTTTTGAGGAGGAAATTTCAGTTTGTTTCTAGTTTACTTAGTTAACATAAACATCTGTTGGACTTCATCAGTTTTTTCCCATATTTACTGGATAATCACATAGTTTTTACTTTATTCTATTAATATAGAAAAATACATTGAATGGCTTTTAAATATTACCACTGGGTTATGCTTGGTAATATTTTATTTGGAGTTTTTGCCTCTGTTACTGAGATACTTGTTTTCATTTTTCTTGTTTTGTAATACCCTTTCGATGTTTTGTGGCCACACAAAATAAGTTAGGAGATTTTCTTTCACCTGCCCTTTGGAAGAGTTTTGTAAAATTCATATATTTAAATGTTTTTCTTTTTCTTTTATTTCCTTAAATTCTTGGAAAAATTCACTAGTGAAATCTCTGGAACTAGATATTTCCTTACTGAAAACTTTTTAAGTTAAGTTCAAATTTATGTTATAGATATAGAGCAGCCATTTTAATTCTTTCTTTGAGCCTTAATTTTACTAAATCCTGTTTTTAAGAAAACATCTAAGTTGTCAAATTTGTTAATATAAATTTGTTTAACACATTCTATTATTTTTTTACTTTTAAATATGAAATTTTAAATAAATATAGAATCTGTCCAGGAAAATGAACAAATCACGAGTCTTTGGCTCAATAAATCTTCACAAGCAAATAGTCCCACTGTGCAGTCCCTAGCTCAATACACAAAATATTATAATCATCCTTCCTTCAAGACAGAACCTCCAGAGGGGCAACCAATCTCCTAATTTAAACAACAAATTTGGCCGGGTTTGGTGGCTCAGCCTGTAATCCCAGCACTTTGGGAGGCCGAGGCGAGTGGATTGTCTGAACCCACGGGTTCGAGACCAGCCCAGGAAACTTCACAAGACCTCATCTCTACAATAAATAAAAAAATAGCCGGGCGTGGTAGCGCGAACCTATAGTCCCAGCTACTTGGAAGGCTGAGGCAGAAGGATTGCCGGAGCCCAGCAGGTTAAGTCTGCGGTAGCCAGGAGCATGTCACCAGTCTGGGCGACAGAATGAGACTCCAACTCAAATAAATAAATAAATAAATAAATAAATAAATAAATAAATAAATAAACACCAAATTTTTTCCAGTTGTTGAACTTTGCATAAATTGAATTATACCGTATGTACATGTTTGCTTCTTGATTATTTAACTTAATATTGAATTAGGTGATTATAGATTTATTCATGGTTTTGTATGTAGTTTTTTAATTGTCATTACATAGTATTCCATTTGTGGATATACATCAACTTATTTGTTATACTACAATAGTTATTTGATTTTTATTTTCCAATTTAGACCTATTACAAATAATGCTGTTATAAACTTCCTTGTATATACCTTTATTTTTCTTTTCTTTTCTTTTCTTTTGAATCAGCCTCACTCTGTCGCCAGGCTGGGGTGCCGTGGCACCCATCATGGCTCATCACAGCCTCAAACTCCCAAGTTGAAGGGATCCATCCTCCTCCACATCCTGAGTAGTTATGACTATGGGCAGGTCCCACCACACCTGGCTAATTTTTTTTATTTTTTGTAGAGACAAAGTCTCACTATGTTGCCCAGGTTGGTCTCAAACTCCTGGGCTCAAGGGAGCTTCCTGCCTTGGTCTTCCAAATTGCTGGGATTACAGGCATGAGCTACTGTGCCTGGCCTTTGTATATGCCTTTTGATAAGGATATGAACACATTTCTGTTGAAATTTTATCAAGCAACAAAATGTCTACTAGGTCATAGAGTATGCAATTTCAACAGATATCACCAGAGGTTCTGATACAAAGATACCAAATTTCTCTCCCACAAGCAGTGCATAAATATTTCAGTTGCTCTGTCTCCTCACCAGCAGTTGGTGTTATCTCTTTAATTTTATTCACTTGGTACATGTGTAGTGATATCACCTTATATTTTGAATTTGTGTTTCCTTCATGAATAATAAAGTTGGACACACTTTCATATGTGTATTGGGCATATAGATTATCTTTTTTGTAAAGTTCTGGTTATAGAAATTAATCTGTTTTTCCTCCAGATTATCTATCACTATTTTAATGATTTTTGGTTTTCTAATTTACTTTTTAATATAATTTCTGTATTAGATATGTGCATAGAGAATGTCACTTTGGAAAACAGTACAGCAGTTTCTTACAAAGTTAAACATACAGTTACAACATAAGCCAGAGATTTTACCTAGGTGTTTACCCAGGAGAAATGAAAGCATGTGCCCTCAAAAACTACTCTATCAGTACATCTTTATCCATTATAATACCAAAAAAATTAGAAAAAGTCCAAATATGAACCAATTGAAAAATTTTAAAAATGTGTTTTATATGTGCTATGGAATAATACTCATGAAGAAAGTTGATTCATGTAACAAGGATAGATTTCAAAAGTTTCATTTAAGTAAAAGGAGCTCCACACAAAACAGCCAGGTGTGGTGGCTCATGCCTATAATCCCAACTACTCAGAAGGCTGAGGTGGAAGGATTGTCTGAGTCCCGGGGGCCGAGGCTGCAGTGAGCTGTGATCATGCCACATTGCACTCCAACAAACGTGGATGACAGAGTGAAACCCCAACTCAAAAGAAAAAAAAAAAGGAAGTTACACATGAAAACTATGTACTTCCATTTATATAAAATTCTAGAGAAGACAAAACTGTAGGAAGCAGAAAACTCTAGCCAGGGGCTGGTGGTAGGAAATAAGAAATACTGTAAAGAAGCACAAGAGACCATTTGGACTACTTAATATTTTAGATATTTAGTTTGTGGTGGTGGTTAACATGACTGCATAAATTTGGTGAAACTCATTTAATTATACAAATACAAAGGGGTCACTTATTGTATAATTTTACCTCAATAAACCTACCTTAAGAAAAGGATAATTTCTTTGACCGAATAAAAGTCATCTACAAAAAAAAGCCATAAAGCTAACATCAAATATAATGGGAAAGATTGAATGCTTTCCTCCTAAGATTGGGAACATGGCAAGCTTACCCACCTTTCTTATTCAACACAGCACTGGAAGGTGCCTCTACCCACCTTTCTTATTCAACATAGCACTGGAAGGCCTAACCAATATAATCAAGTAAAACAAAGAAGTAAAAGGCATACAGTTTATAAAGAAAAGATAAAGTTGTATACTTTGTATAAAGAATTGCTTCCTTAGTCGCTAGTAGTTTTAATTATCTATATCACCTATAACTTTAACTTTTAGTAACCTTAATTTCTAGGGAAAACTTAAATAGTAACTTTGAGCTGTGAAGTCCCAAAGCAATTTATGAATATGTATTTATTATTTCTGCAAACATAGGCTTCTTATAAAACAAATTTTCAATGTGGAACAAGACATTTACTAACAAATCCAAATATCTTGTGCTTTCTTGAAATAAGGAGCCAAAAGTATATGAGCTTACTCTTATATTTAGTAATTAATGACTTAGCATTGTATCTTATTTGGAAATGATCTATATACTCAATTAAATCAACCATATAATTAATTAATTAATTTTATTTGAGTCAGGGTCTTACTCTGTCACCCAGACTAGAGTGCAGTGGCACAGTAATGGCTCACCACAACCTAAAACTCCTGCACTCAAGTGATGCTTCCACCTTAGCCTCCTGAATACCTGGGCATACAGGCATTCACCACCATGCCTGGTTAATTTTTTTTCTTTTTGTAGCGATAAGGTCTTGCTATGTTGCCCAGGTGGGTCTCAAACTCCTGAGCTCCAGCAATCCTCCCGCCTCAGCTTCCTCATTATTTAATTTAAATAAGCAAAAATGTTTTTCTTTAATACATTTCATTTTTCAAAGATTTAGGTTCACCACAAAATAGAGCAAAAAAGTAAAGAGAGCTAGCTAAAAATAAAAACAAAACCCGAATAACCTGACTAAAAGATGGACAAGGGGCCTGAACAAACATCTCCCAAAAGAAGGCATACAAATGGCCAACAGGCACACGAAAAAGTATAATAGAGCAATAAAAAAATTTTTTTTTTTTGAGTCGGTGTCTCACTCTGTTGCCCAGGTTGGAGTGCAGTGGCATGTTTACAGCCATCACAGGTTTGACCTGCTGGGCTCAGGTGATGCTTCCGCCTCAGCTTTCCAAGTAGCTGGAACTACAGGTGTGTGCTACTATGCCCAGCTTATTTTTTAATTTATTTTAGAGACGAGGTCTTGCCAAGTTGCCCAGGCTGGTCTTGAACTGCTGAGCTCAGGCAATCCTCTCGCTTTGGCCTCCCAAACTTCTGGGATTATAGGCTTCAGCCATGGCGTCCAGCCTAACTGAGCAAAATTGTAAGGGTGTAGTTACCATAAGGATTTGGGAAACTTTAAATAAACATATTATAAGACATAATTATTATGTTTTTATTTTTAGAAAGTGTCTCGATCTGTCACTCAGGCTGGTGGGTGACACTGGTAGGACACAGCTCACTGCTGCCATGAACTCCTGGGCTTAAGCAGTCTTCCCACCTCAGACTCACAAGTAACTGGGACCACAGGTGACCACACCCATCTATTTTTAAAATATTTTTTGTAGTGATGGGAGTTTTGATATGTTTCCAAGGCTATTTTCAAACTTCTGACCTCAAATAATCCTCCCATCTCAGCGTCCCAAAGTAGTGGATTATAGTCATGAGCCACCACACCTAGCCAAGACATAATTATTATTAAAACATTTACTTATAAACTTTTATCCGATTTATATTTTAGTCATTTTACTCATTCTTAACAAATATGCTCGGAAAATTTCATGACATTAGATAAAATTAGTCCTCATAAGCAGACAAACTGATTTAAAAGTCATTGCAATCACTAGGACATTATTCTAGAAATTCCCTCCCCTTATACTGGCCTGAATGTTAAGAAAAACAAGACTTTTTTAAGTGGGCAAAGAAATTATCAACAAGCTCTTCTTTTTTTTCCCTCTCTGATGTTCTGGTTAATTGACTAATCAGTGGGGGTAAGAAATACCTTAGAAATGGATTTTGAAAGTTTTCTTTATAAATTTAACTATATTTATAGTACTGTATGTTAGGGTACGGATGGGGTGAGGGTGAATTGGATGGAGAGGGAGAGGCACAGGGAAGACACAGCACCTTTGGAGCTGGCAAGCTGGAAGTGTGCGCTGGCAACCCAGAGATCCGAGTAAATGTAAAGAATTGCAACACACAGAGGTAAGAGAAGAAAAGATTTATTTAAGAAAAGTTCCCCCCCACAGACAGGGAGCAGGGCATACACTCTAGGTGAGTATGGCATTGTAGACCCCCAAAGTCCTGGCTTAAATTTTTTACCTTGGAGATATTGCAATGAGGTAGACGTGACTGCTGTGACTTCCTTATCGACCACCTGTGGATGTCTTGGAGAACCTGTGACACAGAGACCCACTAATGTCCGCGCACATTATCATAGCCCCTAGAGAAGGGCGTGACAAGGATTCTAATGCTCCTGCACCTTCCCAAGTGACATTCCTTAGAGCTAATGGAGGGTGCGCCTCCCCTTATCTCCTAGGCATTCCCAGTGGGTAGCTTCAGGGGATCCTTGACTTCTCTGTAGAAAATGCCCAATTTACTGGAAGATCGAATCCTCACCTGCTCTCCCTCTGAGTGGTCATAAATTTTGTAATTACAAGTTTCATGACTTTTACAATCCTTGCCCAATGCATGATGTCTTAAGCCTTGAAATTCCCTTTACTCTAAGCAAGCTTGGTTGCCGCTATGAGATACCTCTGATACTTGGCACCAGGAAGTCTTTCTGAAAAGACAAAGTCAGCAAAGTTAATTTTACCTAAAGTATACATTTCTCTAAAAACATAGCTTCTACTTTCTCATCATTGTGTCAGTGTTTAAGAACAAGATGAAAAATGGCTTCCCACTCTCGGTCTGTCCTTTCACTGTATACTAGGCAAGTATCATAAAAGTGAGAATCTTAAAGTTACATACATGTATATTTTACTGATAACTCAAAATATGCAACTTAAAAAAATTGAACCAACAATATTAAACTAGTTCTAATTTATTAAATATTTACAAGTCACATGAGCTTGAAAAAATCTATATTAATATTATTTTTCTGAGACAATTTTTAATAAGCACTTAATGTATTCTTCCTCTGAAACAATTAAAATGGAGCTTTTATAAATTTGTGGTAAAAATATCACACATCTACAATACGCACACATACATAGATGCTCACTAATACACGGACAGAAGCAGATGTTACAGCTTCTACTTTAAAACTTTCAGTTGCAGGCCTCAGTGGCTCATGCTGGTAATGCCAGCATTTGGGGAAGTCAAGGCTAGAGGATCACTTGAGCCCAGGAATTTGAGACCAGGCTATGCAACATTGCTAGATGCTGTCTCTACAAAAAAAAAATCAAGAAATTGCCCGGGCATGTGGTATACACCTGTAGTCCCAGCTATTTTGGAGGCTGAGGCAGAAGAATTGCCTGAGCTCAAAAGGCTGAGGCTGTGGTGAGCTGTGATGGTGTCACAGTGTTCCAGCCTGGGTGACAGTATGAGAACTTAACTAAAAAAAAAAAAAAAGCCAAACTCTTTAAAATATGTAGAGGTTTATTCTGAGTCAAATATGAGTGACCAAGGCCCAAGGCACAGTCCCAAGAGGTCCTGAGAACATGTGCCCAAGTAGGTTGGATTATAGCTTGGTTTTATACATTTTAGGGAGACAGAAGTTACAGGCAATAAACAAACAAACAAACAAATGAATAAATACATGGAAGATATACATTGCCTGGGCCTGGAAAGGCAGGACATCTTGTAGCAGAGGTGTGGGGCTGGAACTTACAGATTATAGGTGGAATCAAAGATTTTCTGACTTTCTGACTAGCAGTTGGTTGAAAGGGTTAAGCTCTGCCTAAAGAATTTGAAATCAGTAGAAAGAAATGCTTGAGTTAAGATGGGGGGGTTGAGGCAGCCAAGGTTCTTCCTATGTAGATGAAACCTCTAAGCAGCAGGCTTCAGAAAGAGTAGGTTGTAAATGTCTTAAAAGGTGTCAGACTCTTCCTAGGGAAGGAGATTCTCTACAGATGTAAATATTTGCAGGGCTGTTTCAAATATGTCAAAAAACATATTTTGAGGTAAAATATTTCTATTTCCGTTAATGCTTACTATCTGTCATGTGATACTATACCAGAGTCAGGCTGGAGTTTGGAAACTTATTATCACAGAATCTGTTTTGTTAGGCTTATGACCTCTATTTTAATGCCTAAACTCCAAAAGGGACGGGGTATAATGAAGTAAGTCTGATCTCCTTTTCCTGTTATAACCTGGTATTTAGTTTCTCAGACTTCCCTTGGCCCAGAGAAGGTCCTTTCAGTCAGTTAAGGGGTTTAGAATTTTATTTTTGCTTTACATTTGTTAGGTCTCATAATTCAAAACTCGAACTGAATCTGGTAAATGAGATAAGTCAAGGTTACCTATTTATGTGACTAGTTAGTAGAAAAGAACTTTAAGATTTTAAAAAATTGGCCAATTTTTAAATAGTCAAAAATCATGTCAACAAGAAAAGAAATGGACAGAGGAGACAGAGTACATTATTTGTTTAGTTCACTGATGCACCTATCCAGTGTCTCTCTAGCCTAGTGTATGTGTCTGGCCCTGTAGCGTTGCCTCACCTGCTCTGAGGAAAAAAAAAACAACCCTGCATATAAAATCTAATAGATACAGATGAGAAGACTAACTGCATTATCTTTAACCTGATTTAAAAATATATATATATGTATTAGGGAGTAGATTTTCAACTAAGATGAAAAATCAAAAGATTTCCTTGTTCCAAATTTAAAGCTGATTGTCTCTGAAAAGTTTTAATCCTAGAAAACTCACTGGATGTTTACATTTCAAAGATATGGCAAGATTTACATCTCCAAGGGATAGATAAAAGGCCTTGGGAAAACTGGAGTGCCTTTTGCAAAACCTGTTGCAAATCAGTCAAGAAGGTAGGTTGAGCTTGTAAAGGAATTTGGTGAGGGTGAGAGCGGTTCAAAAAACAAACAAAACTTAGATTAAAAAGTCCAAATTTTCATAAGTGTACCTACTTTTAATTGTGACTTAAAACCCAATCTTGGGTACAAAGAATGCAATCCCCTTTAAGATCTAAAGTTTTCCTAAATATAGTCTAAGAAAGCAACGACCCTTCATTAGGCAATGAAGAATGAGAAAATTAACACAAATTCCCTTGGATGCTGGCACATTCAAACAGACATTTTGGACTCCCAGCCAACGAGTGGCAGAAACCAGAGAATAAATTCACTGATTACAAAGCCAAGCTTCAAGAAACAAAATGAAAGAAAAGAATAATCTTATTTTTTTCTTTTTCTTATGACATTTGGCACACAAGACAGAGACTACAGAGACAAAGGCCATTGCTGGGAGTCTAAAGATCAATAAGTCACAGGTATCTAAAACAAATTCATAAGAATCACAAACTCTTCACAAAGAAATCATTTCTTCTGCCAGCCTGCATTTTGAAAGGAAGGGATAAAGAAATCCATTCTTGACTAGGCATTACAAGTTAATGTCTAGGATAACTGACCTTGGCAAAAATTATTTCCTTTCTTTGCCAATTTTGTCAGTTATCCTAGGACCTCATTTGTAGGCTCTGGAGCAAGTCAGGTGTCTCAGTGATTCCACTTTTGTCACCAGAACTGAAAGTGTAAAAAAGGGGTGATTCCTCGTGGCTGACACTCCTATAACAAAAGACAGATTAAGGAGAGAAAAGCATAACAAATTTATGGTGTGCACACACGTATACAGGAATCATATGAGGGGGGAACTCCCAAAAAACCCTGAAATTTATTTATAAAAAAAGTGTATTTATTTTTACATGCTTAAACTTCAGTCACCTTCAAAGTACTCTCCGTCTGATGCAATACACCTATCAAGATGCCTTTTCCACTGCTCACAACAGTCTTTGAACTCATTAATTCGGGTGCCTTTTAGTGCTTCTGCCATTTTTAGTTTCACCTCTTTCACTTCAGCAAAACGTTTTCCTTTGAGGACTTTTTTCATCCAGGGAAATAAACAACAACAAAAAAGTCACTCAGGATAAGATTGGGTGAATAGGAAGGGTGGGACACAGGGGTCATGCCATATTTGGTCCAAAACCGCTGAACACTCAGCATGGAGTGGGCAGGTGTGTTGTCATGGTGGAAGAACCTGTTACCTGTTTGCCACAACCGAGACATTTCTTCTGCAAATTGCGACCTTCTCAAAACCTCCAGATAAAAACTGTGGCTGATCTGGAGGAACAAATTCTGAGTGTATTACAAGGGGCCCACCCTCCAAAAGATAATTCCGGGGTTTTTTGGGTTCTCCCCAGTACAAAATATGTTCTAATTTCTTATGTGACTTCTTCTTTGATTTATTAGTAATCTAGGAGTCTGTTGCTGAACTTACACCTATTTGTAAATTTCCCAGATTTCCTTATTTTATTTATTTTTAATTTTACTTCATTGAAGTGATAGAACATACTTTGCATCATTTCAATCCATTTAAATTTATTGAGGCTTGATTTACAGCCTAACAGAAAGGATAAAGGATATTCTGTGTGCATTTGGGGAGAATATTTTTTAAGTTTAGTTGACATACAGTGCTGACCATGTTTGCTGAACTTCTTAAATATGTCTTATCAAATATTTTATCAAATTTGTAACATTTTCAACCATTTCTTCCTTCAAATATACCATTATTTGTATATTGGTACACTTGATAGTGTCCCACAGATTTCTATGACTCTGTTCATACTTCTTCTTTTGTATTTTCTTTGTCTTCTTCATGCTGTATATTATCAATTGACCTATATTTAAGTTCAGTGATCCTTCTGCCAGCTCAAATCTGACATGATTTTTGAAATTTCAAATGTTGTACTTTTCAATTCTCAAATTTCTATTTGATGCTTTTTTATTTAGATAAAATATTTATAACATAAAGCTACCCATTTTAAAGTATACAATTCAGTGATATGAAGAACATTCACAATGTTGTGTAACTATATTTTATTATTTGTATCATGTCTATTGCTTATTGGATAATCTATTTAGGGAGATATTGTTATCATATCTTACTTTAGTTCTTTAAGCATAGTTTCATCTGAGTGCATTTAAACTAGCTAATTTGAAATCTCTCTCTAGTAAGTTTAACCTCTGGACTTCCTTGAGGACGATTTCTGTTGATTGCTTTTTTTCCCTGCTGTATGGCCATTCTGTCTTGCTTATTGGTAAATCTCATAATTTTTAAATGAAAACTGGATATTAGAAACAATATAGTGTGACAGCTCTGGAAATACAACCCCTTCTCTCCAGGATTTATTGTTGTTACTGGTTTTTGTTCTTGATCTCTGTTAGTGACTTTTCTGAATTAATTCTGTAACACCTTCCTTCTTTTTCATGTATGCTACTGAAGTCTCTGGTTAGCTTAGTGGTCAGCTAATGACTGGATAAAAATTTTACTGTACTCTACAGATATCTCATTTCCCAGATTTTTCTGTTAAGGTACTTGATGAGTTTATTATTTGTTCCATCTGTTATCATAGCCTGAGGCAGCTGTAAAGTTAAAGCAGGCCATTTGATAATCATGGGGAAAGGCTTTTTTGCACTGAGGAAGCTCTAAGTAAGGTCATATAAAGACAAAGTAGGAGTTTCAGGGAATTGCCAGTCAAGTAAAGTAATGACAATTCTATGAGAATTGGTTTTGGGGAACAACAAGCCCATTTTTTCCCCCAAAGGGTATTCTGGGCTTCTAGTTCTCAAGGTGATTCCTGGGCTACTGGTTTTCAAGGCTACTACAGAGATGGGAAGAGGAAGACAGGAAAAGGGTAAGTTAAAACACTACAAATCTCACTGTTCTTACTGGGATATTTTTGAATAAATGATCATCAAATTATTGCAAGTTTTGGTTATGTTCCAGAGTTCGTACAAAAGGTCATTTTAATTCCCCCCTCCCGTTCTCACTACATTTATGGAGGAGCTGATTTTTGAAAGTCCTTACTCCATCATTCTTACTGATGACACTCCAAGATATTTAAGTTTAAGTCTAACCAAACATGCACAGGATCTGTCTGTTGGGAGCTGGCCACAGAGGCCCACTGAGCGTTAGGGATCAGGGAGGGCCTTGGACCCCGAGACCACTGGGATGTGTTCGGGAGCTGTTGACCCCATTCCCTCCTACCTTTTTCTATTTGGCACACTCAGCCAAAAGGATCTCTGCTGACCTAAGCTGAAGACTCTGTGACTGTGACAGGCATGGCTCACTCTAGAAACACATTGTTCCTGTTTCCCATGAACTGCGGTTTGGGTTTAAGTATTAGATATAATTCAAACTCAGGTCACATTTAGGAGCCTTCAATACGGTACAAGCTTTTTTATAAGATTTAAAAGTATATTTGTAGAATTAGTATATACATATGGAGAGCTGTTTTCAGCTTTAGGTGGTATAGATGATTATCTGTAGTCACAAGAAATGGCCCAGTACGAACTTTGGACTGGGCCACATTCTTAAGAGCCCAGAGTGTACTTTGAACTGGGCCACATTCTTTTGAACTGGTTTTAGCTAACAATTAGTATAGGGTTTTTCTCTATTCATTATAGAAGTTGAACTTATTTTATTCATAGAAAGTATTGTAGAATAGGTTATGCCAATGTCAGGGAATTATGATAGTTTGAGCAAGATACTTTGAGATTTAATTAGAAACTTTATAGAAGTTAAGATAGATATATAAGATTTTATAGTAGCCATTTTGCTAAGAGATTATAATTAATTGTTCCTAGAAACGGCCCAGCGTGATCTTTGGACTGGGCCACATTCTTTTTTTTTTTTTGAGTTGGACTCTCACTCTGTCACCCAGACTGGAGTGCAGTGGCCGCTCCCGGCCACCGCAGCCTCGACCTGCTGGGCTCCAACAATCCTTCCGCCTCAACCTTCTGAGTAGCCGGAATTACAGACACGCGCTACCACGCCTGGCTGATTTTTTGATTTATTGTAGAGATGAGGTCTCACTGCCTGGGTGAGTCTCAAACCCACGGGCTCAGGCAATCCACTCACCTCAACCTCCTGAAAGTGCAGGATTACAGGCTGGGCCACATTCTTTAGGAACTGGTTTGAGCTATAATTAAGAGTTTCCATAGTGTAGGTAGAATTAGCATAGAATAGAAAAGGTAATAGGATTTAAGTTAGTTGTTTTAGGTGTTGTGTATGCATAAGCTTTAGAAGTTATTGATTATTAGAACATCATGATGCTAGTGGAGATTGTTGCATTATTTTTTAGGAACATTAACCAAGCATTAGGAACAGTAAGATAATTTTGAGATTGTTCTTCCTCATGCCCGAAGAAACATCTGGAGGGTAGAGGGGGGTGGCCCTCACCCACCTGGCTTTGTGTTCATGTGAAAGTCTTGTGATTTTGCCTGTGAAACTTTAGGATAAAAGGATTATGGTTTGTTCCATTAAATGGCTTCTGTTCAATCTTTGATCAGTTGTCCATCCTCTTTCTTCTTTCTAATATCTATCCCTCCAGTTTAATTGCCAACGCTGTCTTTCCTACCAGGGACCCCCAGTATCTGCAGGGGCTGGCCCCCCACATCTGTGTGCTGTAAAATACAAATCATGGGGAAAAAAAGTTAAAAATATTTATTTTTTTATTTTAAAGATGTAGGGTATAATTCAGGATTAGGTAGATAAGTGGTCATCACACAGGTAAAGTTTGGGCCTCCCTTTGGTCACCACTTCACTTGGTTTGAGATCAGGTGCTCTTATTGATGTTATGTGCCCCCACAGCAGTGTTCTACTACTGCCAAACCCTTTCTTACAGTATTATGATAAATGTTCAAGGTCTGCTTGTAAGTGAGGACATGTGGTCCTCAGTTTTTTTTCTGTGATAGATCACTGAGTATTATAGACTCTGAATCCATCCGAGTTGCTGCAAAGTCCATATGCTTATTCTTCTTTATGGCTGCATAATAGTCCATCATGTATATGTACCACATTTTTAAAAATCCAGGCCACTTTCAATGGGCAGCATGGTTGGTTCCATGTTTTTGCTATTGTAAATAATGCTGCAATAAGCATGTATGTGCTGGCATATTTTTTATAGAATGATTTGAGTGCTTCCAGCTATATTCTCAGAAGGGAGATTGCTGGGTCACACGGGACGTTGATTTTTAGATCTTTTAGGAATTGCCACACTGTTTTTCACAGAGGCTGTACTAGTTTACACTCCCACCAACAGTATAGAAGTGGTCCCCTTTCCCTGCATCCTCTCCAGCATCTGTTGTTTTTTAAGTTATTGATGATGGCCATCTTGGCTGGAGTTAGGTCATATTTCAGTGTGGTTTTAATTTGCATTTCTTTGATGATTAGTGAGGCTGAGCATTTTTTCATGTATCTGGTGGCTGCTCATATGTCTTAAATGGAGAAATATAGCAGGATTCTGGTTTGGAAGACTCAATATTGTTTATTTTATCTTATTTTTTTACCTTAAAAAATTTTTTTTAACCTTTTTTTAATTTTAAAGGTATTGAGTACAATTCAGGATTAGATATACAAATAAATGTACATTATGCAGGTAACCTTGTTGATTAGATGTGCCCCTTCCTCCCCTGGCAGTTTCCCTCAACTGACAATTCCATCCCCCTCCCCTGATGGATTCCCACTACTGTCAATCCCTTTCTTATAGTATTATGAAAATTGTTCAAGGTCCACTTATGAGTGAGAACATATGGTACTCTGTTCTTTGATTCTGTGATAGATCACTGAGTATGGTTGACTCTAAGTCCATCCAAGTTGCTGCAAAGTCCATATGTTTGTCCTTCTTTATGGCTGCATAATATTCCATAACGTATATGTACCACATTTTTTGTATCCAGTCCAGCTTTGATGGGCAGCATGATTGCTTCCATGTTTTTGCTACTGTGAATAGAGCTGCGACAAACATGCATGTGCAGGCATCTTTTTTGTAGAATGATTTGAGTTCCTCTGGATATATTCCAAATAGGGAGATTGCTGGGTCATATGAAAGGTCAATTTCTAGTTTTTTCAGAAGTTGCCACTCTGTGGAAAACTCGATATTGTTAAGATGCCATTTCTCCCCAATTTGATTTATAGAGTCTATGCAAGTCTCCTCAAAAGTCCAACAGAATTTTCTTGTAGATATTGGCAAGCTGATTCAAAGATGTATATGGACAGTAAAGACATATTAATATACAAAAAATCCTGAGTTATAGTATTCAAGACAACATGGGGCAATACCACCTTGAATGTGCCTGATCTCGTCTGATCTCAGAAGACACCATGGTATTGGCAAACAGACGCATAGATCAGTAGAACAGAACAGGGATACCAGGAAATTACTCACACAAAAAATTAGATGTCCATGTATAAAATTAAAAAAAAAGAACTTGTACACATACCTCACATTATATACAGAAACTAGCTCACATCAAACAAATTAAATAAAACTTGTAGCCGGGCTTGGTGGTTCAGCCTGTAATCCCGTGCTTTGGGAGGCCAAGGTGAGTGAATTGCCTGAGCCCGCAGGTTCGAGACATGCCTGGGCAACTTGGCGAGACCTCATCTCTACAATAAATCCAAAAAATTAGCCGGGCGTGGTAGCGCGTGCCTGTAGTTCCAGCTACTTGGAAGGCTGAGTGGAAGGATCATTGGAACCCAGCAAGTCAAGGCTGTGGTGGCCGGGAGTGTGCCACTGTAGTCCAGTCTGGGTGACAGAGTGAGACTCCAACTCAAAAAAAAAAAAAAAAAAAAAGCTTGTAGAAGAAAATCTGTGTGACTAGAATTGACAATTATTTTTTACATACAACAAGGAAACCATGATCCATAAAAGGAAATAAATAAATTGTACTTTATAAAATTGCCTTTGATTTGTGAAAAAAAAACTGTTAAGAAAATGAAAAGAACACACAAACTTGGAGAAATATTTCCAAATCGTATTTCTCATTCAAACATGAAACCAGAGCACATAAGTAATTTTAGAAACTGAACAACATGGAAACAAAAAAATCAATGACAAGTGTGCAGATATATGACAAAGCATTTCATCAAAGAAGATACACAGATGGTAAATGTGAAAGTTGTAGATACTAGGATCAAATCACTTTTCTCAGATCCAGACAAAATAGGGCTAGGAAGATTGGAAGGAGAAGAGGCTCATGCCTACATGTCTGAGATAAGAACTGTTTCCAAGGACTTTCTAAAATCTCCACAAGAAACATTTTCTTGTCCTTCACACATTTTGGTAAAGTTTATCACTAGACACTCTTTAGGACTCTAGTAATGTAGATAAGATGTTCCAGCAAAAATACTTGTCCATCGATGGCATCTCCATCAATGAACTGAACACAACTGTGGTCTTGAACTTCAGGAACCAATAAACTATGTTTTTAAGCAGCTTATGTAAATCACTTTTGACTAAATAAAACTCCCCTCAATCTTTATTAGCAAATGCACTGGTGTTTTGTCATTTTATGCATTCCAAAGTATAATCCTTATTTCTATTCCTGAATGAACCAACATATTTAGAATTATCTTCTCTAGTGTCTTTTTTTTTCAAGTTAGCACAAATAGGCATATGATAAGACACTTAAAATCTTTAATCATTAGGAAAATACAAATTAAACCTACAATGAGATATCCCTAAACACATATCAGGGACACTAAAATAAATTATTTTTTTGCTTGTTTATTTATTTGAGTTGGGGTCTCACTCTGTCACTCAGGCTGGAATGCAGTGTCGTGATCATGATTCACAGCAGCCTCAACATCCTGGGTTCAGGTAATCCTTCCTCCTCAGCCTCCCAAGTAGCTATCACTACAGGCACGAGTCACCACATCCAGCTAATTTTTGTATTTTTTTGTAGAGATGAGATTTCACTATGTCATCCAGGCTCATCTTGAACTCCTGTGCTCAAGCAATTGTCTTGTCTCGGCCTCCCAAAATGCTGGGATTATAGGCATCAGCCTCCATACCTGGCCAGAGCAGTAAAATTTAAAAAGTGAAATGTTGGTGAAGATGTGGAGCAAGGGGAGCTCTTATTTTTTTCCAGTGGAAATGCAAAATGGTACAGCCAGTTTGAAAAAGTTTTACAGTTTTTTTATAATGTTATATATATATGTTTAGTAAATGATGCAGGAATCTCACATCTAGGCATTTACCCAACTGAATTGAATAGCAATTGTGAAAGTTAATTTTTTTTTTTTAGAAAGGATCTTATTCTGTCACCCAGTCTGGAGGACAGTGGCACAATTATGGTTCACAGCAATTTTGTCCTCCTGGGCTCAAGCGATCCTTCCACCTCGGCCTCCTAAGTACCTGGGACTACAGGTACATGTCACCATGCCTGGCTAATTTTTATTTTTTATTTTTTGTAGAGACAAGATCTCACTATGCTACCCAGACTGTTCTCGAACTCCTAGGCTCAAGCAATTCTCCCACCTCAGTCTCTCAAAGTGCCGGGATTATAGGCATGAGCCACTGTGCCTGGCCTGTGATAGTGATTTTATGTGCCAACTTGACTATGCTAAAGGATTCCCAGATAGTTAATAAAACATTTTTTTCTGGTTGCCTGTAAAGGATGTTTTCTGAAAAAGATTAGCATTTGAATTTTTAGACCAAGTAAAGAAGGTTATGTTCACCGATGTTAGTGGGTATCATCCAACCTAATGAGGACCTAAATAGAATAAAAAAACTAGGGAAGGGAGAATTTGCTCTCTGCTTGAGCTGTAGCAACCATCTTCTCCTGCCCTTGGATATCTACACTCCTGTTCTTGGGCCTTTAGACTTGGACAGACTGGGACTTATCTGAGAACCATTGACCCCCCTTGGTTCTCAAACCTTTGAACTTGGAGTGATATTTATAGCTTTGGTCCCCTTGTTCTCAGGCCTCCAGGTTTGCATTGAAATTACACTACTGGCTTTTCTGAGTTTTCAGTTTACATATGGCAGATCTAAGCTGCTATAATCATGGGAGCCAATTCGTCATATAACTCTCTGTCTATCTATCAATCTATCCATCTTATTGGTTATGTTTCTCAGGAGAACCCTGACCAATACAGACTTTGGGATCTAGAGTTATTCTGGAGGAACAGAATGTTAAGGCTGAGTTTTCCAAGCTGGATCTGGGGTTTTTAGAATTGGCTCTCTAATATGATTAGAGTGAAAGATGCTAATGACTTTCTTTCCAGGAGTAGAGAATGCATTCATAGTCCATGGTGTGAACTGTTTATGGAGATATGCAAAATATCTGCACTGACGACATCTAATCAACTACTTATAAGAAGCAAAGAAGTAGGTGACTGCTGTATATGATACTTTCAAACATTTTTGGCTTTTCCTAATGGTTCTGGGGAAAGTGGTAAAAGAAAGAGACGAGTTAAGGGAATTGAATCCCAATGCAAGTGCCTCATAAATGATCTGAGAGCTTCTATTTGTGTGCTGAAGGAGTCCCTTATCTTCCGCAGCCAGAGGGTTGAAATTGCTTAAAATCAAACACAGAACCTCATCCTGGGACTGACTGAATAACAATGCAAGCTTAATGTCCAGCCCCTCAGAGTATCTCTATTAAAGTGATGCTATTGATTGGAAAACAATGAAATCCTATAAATTGGAATAGAGACGAGTGGGAATACCCTGATGAAGCTGGGGACATTGAGCCCTTAAATACTGATGAGTCTTCTTTACCCGTGGAAGAATCCTCTCCACTGTCAGTGGTATCTACTTTCCTCTGTGGTGATTAACCCTACATTGCTTGAGGAAACTGCAATGGCCTCCACTGAGGCAGTTGCCATGCAAAACAATGCTTATTCTCCTCAGATCCTACCACCACCGCCCCTCTTTGCTTCTAGACCTGTGACTAGGTTCAAGTCGCAGCAAGTCCCTAAGGAAGAGGTACAAAGTGTGGCCCGTAGGGAGATAAACTGTACTCCAAAATAACTACTTGAGTTTTCTAGTTTACAGAAGCAAAAATCCAGGGAACATGTCTGGGAGTGCTTGCTAAGGGTATAGGATAATGGTAGAAAACATAAAATTGTATCGGCCCAAAGTTACTAATATAGTCTCACTAAGTAGAGATTCTGCATTTTATGTTGCAGTTCAGGACATTAGAAAGGGCTCTAGATGGTTGGTTGGTTGGCTAACACATGAACCAAAAGATGATCCATTGTGAGTAAATTGGAAATGCCAGGAATGTCTTGGTTTAATATAGAGGGAATAACCCAAAGGAGATTGGAATGTTAAATTTATCATTTAAGATTTACTCAGGGCTGGGAGTGGTGGCTCACACCTATAATCCCAGCACGTTGGGAGGCTGAGACGAGAGAATCACTTGAGCCCAGGTTTGAGACCAGCTTGGGCAACATAGTAAGACCTCGTCTTTACAAAAAATATGAAAACTAGCTGGATGTGGTGGTGCACACCTGTAGTTTCAGCTACTCAGAAGCCTGAGGCAGAAGGATTGCCTGAGCCTAGGAGGGTGAGGCTGTGGTAAGCTGGGATCGCACCACTGCACTCCTGCTTGGGCAACAGAGTGAGAACCTGTCTCAAAAAAAAAATTTACTCAGGGACACTGAGAGGGTCCAGAGGACATATATTTCACTAATATTTTGAGAAATAAATGTGTCCTGTTTAAGTCACCTAGACTCTGGTACTTTTGCTATATCAGCCTGAACTGACGAAGACAGTTATGTTCACATAAAAAACTGCATAAAAAATTTTTATAGAAGATTTGTTTCATAATCAACAAAAAGTGAAAACAACCAAGAAATTTATCAGGTGAATGGATGAACAAACTGTTAAATTCATACAATGGAATAGTATTCAGAAATAAAGGATAAACTATTGATTCACACAACAGGGATGAGTCATAAATGCATTCTTTAAGTAAAAAAGCTGAACTCAAAAGGCTATATATTGTATGTTTCCATTTCACATGACATTCTGGAAATGGCAAAACCTAGAGATGAAAACCAAATTAGTGGTTTCTAATTGTTTTTGTGTGGAGGGTGATTATAAAGGGGCTGTAGAAGAAAATTTGGGGATGATACAACTTTCTGTATTATATGAATACATGACGGTACATGGTTTTATAATATGATGCATGGTGAAAACATGCATTTGTCAAAACCCATAGAACCATGCACCACAAAGCTTGAGCTTTACTGTATGCAAATAAAATAAACATATCAACCAGGATATGACAGGTTCCCAGGACAAATGCGGCCTGTGACAAATGAGTCTAACTATGTTACAATTGTATATCTTAACCTCACTGAAGGGGGAGAAAAAAAAGGAGCTGATCTAAGTCACTTTGGAAAACAGTGCTTTGACCAGATACTGTAATAATAAAGACAAGAGGAAGTGTGTATGAACATGGTATTTTAGATGGTAAATTTTCTCACAACAGTACGGGTTAGCAATTATAAGCTTCTTTACATGCATTCTGCTAGTGCAGGGAAAATACACATTGAGAGTGGAGATCCCTTTAGTGACAGAGATTAAGGAAGTTATGTTTCCTTAGGAAGTGCTAAAAGCAAAGGGGATCATGTCAAAAGAAACAAGATCTAAACTGAAAGAGTTTCTGATGCACAAAACTGGAATGATTTGAACATCAAAAGATATGGATTTTTGTTGTTGTTTTGTTGTTTTTATTATAAAGATGTGGGGTACAATTCAGGGTTAGGTATACAAATGTTGATTATGCAGGTACCCTTGTTGATGAGGTATGCCCCTCCCTCCCCTAGCAGTTTCCCTCAACTGCCAGTCCCACCTCGCCTCCCCTGACAGTTTCCCACTACTGCCAATTGCTTTCTTATAGTATTAGGATAATTGTTCACGGTCTGCTTGAGTGAGAACATATGGTACTCTGTTCTTTGTTTCTGTGATAGATCACTAAGTATGGTCGACTCCAGATCCATCCACGTTGCTGCGAAGTCCATATGTTTGTCCTTCTTTATGGCTGCATAATGAGAATATGGGATTTTAACACAAAGGATAAAAGAAATATCAATGATCCATGAATTTAATATTAGATAGATGATAGATAGACACATACACAATATGCACACATATGCACACAGTCGCACACAAGTAAATAAATAAATGTACTGTAGGACCAAATTTCTTTTTACAGACAGTTTCCCAATAATAGACATAGATGCTCACCTCTCAGAGGTGGAGATTGATTTTCCTCCCCTTGAGTATGTGCTAAACATAGTGAATAGTGACAAATTACTAGGACAAAGAAATTAAACATACAAATTTTGCAATAGAAAACCCAAGCAGACATCACCTTAACTAAGTGATCAAGGCTAACTCACCTATGATAAGACATGTTGACTTCATGTACTCTTGGCATTATGTGATGAGAATGATAGTTCACTTCTATAGTATCCTTTCCAAAAGCCTATAAACACAGGATCATTGTGAAGAAACATCATATAAACCCAAATTGAGGTATATCCTACAAAACTCTTGAGCAATATTTTTCAAAAACAAAAAAAGATTGAAACACTGTCACAGAGCAGAGGAGATTAAGGAGACATAATGACTAAATACAATGCAATGTGGATCCTGTATTGAATTTTTGGAACAGATAAAAGACACTAGTAAAAAAAACCTGATTAAATATAAATAAAGTCCGTAGTTTAGTTCATAGCACTTACCAGTTTGAATTTATTCATTTTGGCACATGCATCTTGTTGTGCAAGATATTAACAATAAGGAGAAACTCAGTGAAGGGTATACAGAGGCTCTCAAGGCTATGTACATCTATCTCTTTATGATTTTTCTATAATGTAAAATTATTCCAACCACCCCCCCAATCTAACTGTTTAAAATTCTTCAATTGCTTCTTCTTTCCTTTAGAATTAACAACAAAATTCCACCTAATCTCAAGGCCATCCAAGGTCTCCAAGGCATCTCCCACACTGGCCTTCCTTTAGTTTCTTCTATTTACTATGCTTTTTGCTGTCACAGAACATTTGCACATGCTCATTCCTTTGTCTGGAAAGCCTATTCTCCCCATTTTGCCTTGCCAACTCCTTTGGATTTCAGTCCAATCATTAATATTTTAAGAAAAAACCTTCTGTTCATTCTCATGAGGTAAAATTCAAGTATGCTAAGTTTCATTGAATGGTACATTTCTCTTTCATGACATTTACCATGATTTTAGTTCTATATTTATTTTATATTATTTAATTAAAATATATTTCCATAACTTACCTGTAAATTCCAAGAGCGTAAGAAACATGTTTGTTCTCACTATTTTATCTCTTAGTGCCTAGCACAATGCACATTTCAGAATAGGCACTCAATTATTTTCTAAATGAACAAATTAATGCATAGTACAATACTGGGTATTGTATCATATTAAGAAAATTTACAACATTTTGGTTATTTTTATGTGTGCTTTTGGAATGATTCTTGAAATTGTATTTGATTTTATTAATTTTTGGTTTTTTTTGAGTTGGAGTCTCACTGTGTTGCCCAGGCTGGAGTGCAGTGGTACACTCACGGTCACCCCAGTTTCGACTTGCTGGGCTCCGGGGATCCTTTCGCCTCAGCCTTCTAAGTAGCCAGAACTACAGGTGCGTGCTACCACACCTGGCTAATTTTTTTTAACTTATTGTAGAGACAAGGGCTCTCTAAGTTGCCCAGATTGGTCTTGAATGCGTTGACTCAGGCAATCCACTCGCCTCGGCCTCCCAAAGTTCTGGGATTACAGGCTGAGCCACTGAGCTCGGCCAATTTTATTAATTTCTAAAATGTGCACTGTTTCTTACTGCTTACATTGATGCTTGAACGCTGTGCCCATTCTTAAGTTTTCACTAATTTTGGAACATTATGTTGTAACGATATCCTGTGTAGTTTTAGTGAGGCAAGTTTCCTCTTGAATCTTGAGTACACACATTGTATTTTCTCTAAAGTGCTCCCCCCCATTTTTTTCCTGTACATTTATTTCAGCAGGAGGCATAGCCTCAGAATTGTCTGAGAAAAGATGATTTTTTTCCTATTGGGCTGCCATATCTTTTCAATGACCATGTGATTATTCAATACTTACTAAGTATTCAATAAATGTTATGTAGTATCAATACATTTACAGATCAAACTCTATGCCTTGCCAATACTGGCTTATAGTCTTATAAAAACTCAATAGGGGATACTATCCACATGTTTAGGAGGGGCTCCTGGTCCTGACTGGTAAAAGGAAAGTATATGAAAGAAAATAAAACAAAATTAGTTGATACCAGTTCAGAGTCAGCAACTAGTATCAGAAACGTTGTTACCTGAAAGCTTTTGCCTTGAGCCACCAAAAGGGTCAGGATGTATGGGTAAGACTTTCCCCAACTCCTCCACAACTAGCCTCTTTCTTTGTTTCATGTATTCTTTTGAGTTAGAGGAAAGCCTATGCACCACCTTGCATCAGTGTGGAATCTCAAAGCTCACAATCTCCAGAGGTGCGAGAAAACCCAGTTGTTATACTTCCTGACAACTCCTCAGTCTGCCTTTGCATTTAGTCCTGTACAACGTCAGCAGTAACAGTAAGTTATAGAATATTAGAGTCAGTTCTGTAAGGATATCCTACAACTTACTTCCTGGAAAAATTGCTTTTTCTCAAAAGGAGTTCCTTCCCCATCTTCCTTCAATATGGCTCTCTAATGGTTTTTTTTTTTCTGGTATAGAAGATCTTTATTATCATTGCTAATGAATATCGTTTTTCTCATTTCTATGTTGAGTTGATCAATGATAATTAGAAAGTAGACAGTTGTGTGTTTATCCACATGCTTATGTTCATACTGCCACCCTAACTCAGAGAGTGCAGGCCTTGGTTATTGGAATCAGTACGCTTTTTAGCTTCTGTGTTTGCACGTGTGTATGTGCATGCACATACATGTCTGTCCATAGGATTCGATGAATGTTTTTCCCATGCTCCATGCCAGTGTTCACTTTCTGTCCAGCCACATATGTATTAGTAGGGTGGGCAAGAATTAATCCATTAGTTTTCAGATGAAAATCAACGAGACAGCCCACCAGAAAACAGGCACTCACTTTTTTATTTATAGTACCTCCAGGGGCAAAAATGTATCTTATTTTTGTTTTTGAATGTTTAACAGTATTATTTATCCTTAACATAAGAAAGATTAGGGATATAATAATGTGGCTAATTTTTTACATATGTAAATTTCCTCTTCACACATTTTTCTTTGCTTGATGTTTAAGTGTATTTGTCCCAATTAGAAACTAGAAGCTCATATTTTCTTTTAATTTTATTTATTTACTTACGTATTTACTTTTCTTTATTTTAAAGATGTGGGGTACAATTCAGGGTTGAGTGTACAAATGTTCATTATGCAGGTACCCTTGTTGATGAGGTGTGCTCCTCCCTCCCCTGGAAGTTTCCCTCAACTGCCAATTCTAACCCCGCCTCCCCTGACAGTTTCCCACTACTGCCAATCCCTTTCTTTCTTTCTTTCTTTTTTTTTTTTTTTTTAGTTGGCGTCTCACTCCATTGCCCAGGCTGGAGTGCAGTGGCACACTTATGGCTACCCACCCCAGTGTCAACCTGCTGGGCTCCAGCGATTCTTCTACCTCAGCCTTCCAAGTAGTCAGAACTACAGGTGCACACTACCACGCCCGACTAATTTTTTATTTTTATTTTTGATTGTAGAGATAAGGTCTCACCACATTTTCCAGGCTGGTTGAACCCATGGGCTCAGGCAATCCTCTCACCTCGGTCTCCCAAAGTGCTGGGATTCCGGGTTTAAGCCAACGAGACCAGTCTGGTATAACCCTTTCTTATAGTATTATGATAATTGTTCAAGGTCTGCTTAGGAGTGAGAACATATGGTACTCTGTTCTTTGTTTCTGTGATAGATCACTGAATATGATCGATTCTAAATCCCTCCAAGTTGTGGCAAAGTCCATATATTTACCCTTATTTACGACTGCATAATATTCCATCATGTATATGTACCACATTTTTTTTTATACAGTTCAGCTTCGATGAGCAGCATGGATGGTTTCATGTTTTTGCTATTGTGAATAGAGCTGCAACAAACATGTATGTGCAGGTATCTTTTTGGTAGAATGATTTGAGTTCCTCTGGGTATATTCCCAGTAGGAGAATTGCTGGATCATACGGAAGATCAATTTCTAGTTCTTTCAGAAATCGCCACACTGTCTTCCAGAGACATTGCACTAGTTTGCATTCCCACCCAGCAGGGTAGAAGCGTTCCTTTTTCTCCACATCCTTGCAAGCATCTGTTGTTTGTTTTATTAATGACGGCCATTCTTACTGGGGTTAGGTGGCATCTCAATGTGGTTTTGATTTGCATTTCTCTGATGATTAGTGAGGCTGAGTACTTTTTCATGTGACTGTTGGTTGCTCATATAACTTCTTTTGAGAAGTGTCTATTTATGTCTTTTGCCCACTTTTTAAAGGGGCTGTTTGATTTTTTCCTTTCAGCGCATTTGAGTTCCTTGTAGATCCTAGATGTTAGGCTTTTGTCAGATATACAGTTGGCAAATATAATTTCCCATTCTATGGGCTGTCTCCCTGCTCTCTTGATGGTTTCTTTTGCTTTGCAGCAGCTTGTCAGTTTAATGAGTTCCCACTTGTCTATCTTATGTCTTATGGCATAGACATCTGGAATTGTGATCAGAATTGGTTGCCAGTTCCAATTTCCATAAGGTTGTCTCCTGTATTTTGTAAGATTATTATACTTTGAGGTTTACATTTAGGTCTCTGATCCATTTAGAGTTGATTTTTGTGTATGGGGATAGATAGAGGTCCTGTTTCAATCTTCTGCAAGTGGTCAGTCAGTTTTCCCAGCACCATTTACTGAATAAGTTCTCTTCTCCCCAGTGGTTGTTATTGGAGGATTTGTCAAAGATGAGTTGGTTGAGAAATTGAGGTATAATCTCATATTTTAAAAGACAGAAAAATGGAATGTGAAAAGCAAACAAATCAATAACCTCACCAACCAAATCTTGTCCAATTAATCTGACGTTTTAAAATTTTATATTGTCATATCACTGTGATCAACCTTACATAAAATGTGGTGTTTTATCAACATTTTCAGTTTCTTCAATTATTTAATTATGCCTCTGGCTAATTTTGGAGCATAATTTTGGAGGGATAACTACATATGTACTCAAATTTTGTTTAAAGCGTAGAAAACTGTTTTTTTCCCCATAATTTTGGGTGTTTATATTTTGAGCAGTAGAAACTATGGAAACTGCCCCCAGCCAGGGAGAATAATTGCATCAAGTGTGTTTACATGGATTTTCTAGCGCCAATGCTGGAGTGATTCCAGACATAGAGATCCTTAGCTGAGAGAGTTTGTCAATTCTTTTATGAGGGGAGATATTTAGGGTCTTTTGTCCTACTTCCTACACAAGGGATCAATAAACACATAATGTAATCGATGGCTTTGGTAATGACCATGTGCTACTATCCCAGGAAATTGCTAAAGAGACATAAAGTCAACACTGGTAATGTTCCAATTGAAATTTCTCAAAGAATATAATTTAATAAAAACAGTTTCATCTCAACCAGTCTAATAAATTGGACCATTAATGACACAAAATTATTAAGAATTATAACTTAGTCTTTAAATTAGTTTAGAATTACTTGTCTGAACATAGAGATTCTTAGGGGAAAACCAATTGATTCTCATCTTATTCCCTAGATTAGCTATAGACAAAACACTAAGTGGCATGCCTTGAGGTAAGGAAAATTTTAACTCATGCTTTATCCAACAGAGGAGAAAATTAAATGTCTTTTCAAAAGCTACTTAAACAGGTCTAGAAACGTAATGCCTAGAGGCAAAGAACACATGTATATAAGACAGCTATCAAGTTTTCAGTGGATTTAGTGAATCAAATTTAGTACATTAATATCAAAGCTCTATCTAGTGGTCAAAAGAAGAACTTCTAGTTTCTGCATAAATCAAATATAATAACAAGCATCTAACTTTAAGTGATTTTGTTTTAAATTTATGAATATTAATAATAATTATGCAATTCAATTCTAAAGTTGATTTTCTTCAGACATAATACAATAATATGTTATGTTGTATCAAATTTCCTTCATTGGGTTTGAATTTATAATTGAAGATGTGATACTAAAGTACATGATTAGTTACATTTTAATGCTTTATTCATTTTACATTTTGTGTATACACAAAAATACCGATTCATTTTGAGATTGCAAACTGTATTTTACAAGGAAAACTACTTCATTTGTTAGGAGTATAGCTAAATTTATATTGCTGCTAAACTATGTTAATACTTGCTGAATAAGATCCCTTTGATCTTTTAATACAACAGCCTCAATTTTTGCCATCCCAGAGAATGTGCAATAATGTTTAGTTTTTGGTACCCAGAATCAAAATGGGATCCTGTAAGTATTTGAGGCACAGAGTTTTAGGGATAAATTGAAGTTAATCTGCTCTGTCCTTTAATAGGCTTTTTTTCCCCGGGGTTTTTTGCTCTCCCATTTAAAAAAATCAAATTTATTGAGGCATAATTTATTCACAATAAAATGCACCTATTTTAATTGTATATCTTGATGATTGTGAAAATTTATATAACTGTGTAACTACTGTCATTATAACATTTGATCATTATCAAAACAGAGAACATTTCATCACCTCCAAAATAATTATTTGTGTCTTTTTATAGCTTTGGCCTCAGCCAAACATTGATTTGCTTTCTGTCCCTATTACCATAGATTGTTATCTTTTCTAGATTTTTATATAAATGGAAACATAAACTAAGTAAACGATGTATCTGGATTCTATTGCTATGAATAATGCTTTTTAAATTTATTCGTATAGTTGCACGTATAGTAGCTCATTTTTTATATTGCTGAATAGTTTTTTAATGATTGAATATAACACAATTAGATTATCACTTTAAATAATGATGCAGGGTAATTTTTTTTTTTAGTTTCTTACTATTACAAATAAAATAGCTATTGATATTTGCATGCAAGTCTTTGTATGGACATGTTTTTTATGTAAGTATAATGAGATACTTAAGAGTGTAATTGTTGAGCCTCATGCTAAATACATGTTTAATTTGTTTAAACAAACAAAAACTTGGCAAACGGTGTTATGATGTTTTCCAAAGTATTTGTATCATTTTAATTCCAGACAACAAAGTTTGAGAGTTCCAGTCATTCCACATCCTTACCAATACTTGGTATCATAAGACATTTTTATTTTAGCTATTATAGTGAGTGAGTAGTGGTGTCTCAGGGTTTTAACTTAAATTTACCTGATAACTAATGGCATGGAGACTCTATTAATGTGCTTATTGGCTTTTCCATAACTTGTTTTGAGAAATGTCAGTTCAGATTACTTGCCCATTGATACTGGGCTTTGCTCATTTTTGTATTGAATTGTTTATCTTATTGTCTAGCTACTTTTTTGTTTTCTATAAGTGACATCTCACTATGTTGCTCAGGCTGGTCTCCAACTCCTGGGCTCAAGGGATCCTCATGCCTCAGTTCTCCAAGTTGCTGAGACTACAGGTGTGAGCCACCATGCCCAGCTTTCGAGTTACTTTTTTCAAAATACAAGTCTTTTGGGAAATATATGATTTTTAAGTATTTTTCCACTTTCTGAGTTGCCTTTATGCTTTGTATTTCAGAGTCTTTCAGAGAGCAAATTTTTTCTTTTTTTTTTTTTTTTTTGAGTTGGAGTCTCACTCTGTCGCCCAGACTGAAGTGCAGTGGCTGCTCCCGGCCACCGCAGCCTCACCCTGCTGGGCTCCGTTGATCCTTCCGCCTCAGCCTTCCAAGTAGCTGGAACTACAGGCATGCGCTACCACACCCGGCTAATTTTTTGATTCATTGTAAAGATGATGTCTCACCAAGTTGCCCAGGTGGGTCTCGAACCCACAGGCTCAGGCAATTCACTCACCTCAGCCTCCCAAGGCGCGGGATTACAGGCTGAGCCACCGAGCCCGGCTTGAGTAACTGTTTTTAATGATGAAGTTCAATTTATCACTCTTTTCTTTTTTATTGGTTTGTTCTTTTTGTATCCTATCTAAAAAATATTTAATAAATCCAAGATCACAAAATTTTTTCTCTTTGTTTAGATATTTTTTAGATTGTTGTATTTATGTTTATGACTCATTTTAGTTAATTTTTGTTTATGATGTGATTTAAGGGTTGATATTGTTTTATACAAATATCTAGATTTCATAAAGATTTCATTGAAAATATTTTTCTTTTATCATTGAATTGCCTGTTTTTGTTAAAATTAATTAGTTGCATGTGTCGGATTACTTTTTGGATTCCATTTTATTTAATTGATCTATATGTCTATCTTGATACCAATACAATTGTGTCTTTAAAAAATGTAGCTTTAGAATACATTTTGAAATTGAGAAATATTAGTCCTTTGACTTGGACTTCCTTTTCAAACATTGGTTTATTAGAACTTACAGAAGGCACTGATGGTGGCCAGTTGGTGAAGAAAGAATACACGCCTCAGGACATTACAGCAAGCAGTCTTACAATCAAGCAAGTTAATTATTCAAATTGCTATAAGGTGTTTATAATTATAGTGAGTAAGGGTGCCCTCTGCTCGATCACCTGCATCCTGTGACTCATTCCTGGGAGTATGCATATCCTTCAGAGACCAGCCTTAGCTAAAGACTGCTCCCTGAGGGAGGGGGCAGAAAGAAGCTGGATATAGTGGGGGGGGGGGAGGGAAATGTTTATGTCTGGACCATTACCTAATATCACCATTATCTTGTATCTTCAGGCCCAGCAATCCCTAATCAAGTTTCTGAATCCATGGATTTGCTTAGTCTGAACATTTTATATAAATGAATCATACAATATGTGTCTTTTAGTGACTGGCTTCATTCATTTAGTATAATGTTTTCTTTTTTTTTTTTTGAGTTGAAGTCTCACTCTGCCGCCCAGACTGGAGCAGTGGCACGCTCCCGGCCACCGCAGCCTCGACCTGCTGGGTCCGGCGATCCTACCACCTCAGCCTTCCAAGTAGCTGGAACTACAGGCACGCGCTACCATGCCCGGCTAATTTTTTGATTTATTGTAGAGATGAGGTCTCGCCAAGTTGCCCAGGCAGGTCTCGAACCCGCAGGCTCAGCCTCCCAAAGTACGGGATTACAGGCTGAGCCACCGAGCCTGGCTTAGTATAATGTTTTCAAGGTACAATCATGTGGTGTCAGCAATCTGTACGTCATTGCTTTTTATGGTAAAATAACAGTCCTTTGTATGGCTATATCACATTTATTAATACATTCATCAGTTGTTACATATAGGAATTGTTTCCACTTTTGGCTATTATGAAAAATGCTGTTACAATGAACTTTGTGTATAAGTTTTGTGTGGACATATTTTCATTTATTTGGGTGTACAGACCTAGGGTTAGAATTGCCGAATCATAAAGTAACTCTATAAGGAACTGCCAGACTGTATTCCAAAACAACTGTGTGACTTTTACATTCCCACAAGCAAGGTATGAACATTCCAATTTCTGTACATCCTCACTGGTATTTGTTATTGTCTGTTTTTTTTTTTATTTTAAACACCCTAGTGGGTATGAAATGTTATTGCATTATGGCCTTTATTTGCATTTCCCTAATCACTAATGAAGTTGAGCATCTTTTATTGTGCTTTTTGGCCATTTGTATATCTTCTACAGAGAAATGTCTGTTCCAATACTTTGTACATTTTAAGTTGAATTATCTTTTCACAGTTCTTTATATATTCTGAGTGTAAGTCTCTTATCAGATATAAGATTTGCAAATCTTTTACCCAATTCTGTGGGTTATCTTTTCACTTTCTTGATGAGTCCATTGCACCACAAAAGTTTTTAATTTTGATGTAGACAAATGTATCTTTTTTTGTTTCTCATGCTTTTGGTGTCATAAATAACAATCCTTTGACAAATATGAGGTACTAAAGGTTTACTCTTATTTTATTTTCTAAGAGGTTTATAGTTTTATCTCTTATTTTTAGATCTTTGATACATTTTGAGTTAATTTTTGTGTGGTGTAAGGTAAGGGTCCAACTTCATTCTTTTGAATGTGGTATATGAGGGAGGACCCCCCCCAAATATAATTTATTTATTAAAAAATTATGCATTTATTCCTACATGTTTAAACTTCAGTCATCATCGAAGTACTCTCCTTTTGATGCAATACGACTATTGAGATGCTTCTCTGCTGCTCAAAACAGTGTTGAAGAGAGAATCCATGTCTCAGGACAGTACAGCAAGCAGTCTTGTGTCAGTTTTGATGCCTTTTAGTGCTTCTGCTGTTTTTTGTTTCACCTCTTCCACATTGGCAAAACTTTTCCCTTTAAGGACTTTTTTTAATCCAGGGAAACAAACAAACAAAAAAAGAAAACAAGTCACTTGGGGTGAGAAGGGGGGATAGGGAGGATGGGGCACGGGAGTCATGCCACTTTTGGTCAAAAACTACTGAACACTTTGCTTTGTGTCAGCAGGTGAGTTGTCAAGGTGGAAGAACCAGTCATTTCTTTTCCACAAAAAAAATTAACTGAAGTTGGATGCAGCCTCTCACAACAATGCTAGCTGGTCCACTCATGCCGATGGGTTTCTACAACACTTACCTAGTGGAGGAAGCCCATATTACAACGGGCCCGTCTGCCAAAAAGATAATTTGGGTTTTTCTTGGAGTCCCTCTTCGTACAGGACTCTCTCAGTATTATTATTATTTTTTTTGAAAATTCAGATATTCTTTGCCTCATTAAATAATCTTGATGCCTTTTTTGAAAATCAGTTGATCATACACGGATGGGTTTATTTCTAGCCTTTCAATTTGCTTCCATTTATTTATATATCTGCCCTTATGTCAGTACCACTCTGTGTTGATTACACTATTATTGCAGTAAGTTTTGAAATTTGAAAGTGTAACTTTTCTAATTTGATTCTCATTTCCCAAGATGATTTTAGCAATTCTAGGTCACTTACATTAGTTCTTACATCAATTTTTACTTCATGTGCTTTCAAACTCTATTTTATGTTTATTCACATTTTCTTTAATTGACCTCTTAATCATCATGAATCTTTCTCTTTATTTTCTGCCTCACAAATTCTTGCCACTTCATCTTCCTTTAACTCTGATGTTTGTCTTCTCAGTTTAGCAAACCTGCTTATGCTCTGCTTTGTATTCTTTCTCTACTCTACAGTTATAAATTTGCCTCCAGATGAAAACTAAGGGTTTTCACAGATGACCTTATTTGTTTCACTTTTTAAAAATGATAATAGTTATTGGCATCTTATTTTATAAAGTTGGAATAGACCTTTTCCTAGATCTTTGTTCAGTTTTTTAAAAAAAATTTAATTACAATAACAGGATTAGTCAATTGTCAGTTACTCCATAATGGCTAAAAGTAGGATTCTCAATGATTGTTGTTAAGGGAATGCTCGTGGCATATTTCTCTTTTAAAATAAGTCAGCAAAATTAAATTTCCATCTTCAGTGAGTCAGAAAGTTGATTAATATATGCTAGACTGGTGTTAGGATAGAACAACTTGCTGTGCAGTTAGACTAGATTCAAATTTTGCTTGATTACAGAAAAATTACTCAATGTCTTCTAGACTTAGTTGCCTCATCTGTAAAAATTCACATTTTCAGTGCTAAACATAATTTTGTAATGTGTGATGACTAAAAATATAGTCATATATTTTGGAATATAGTGGATGTATAATAAATGATATTAACATCTCCTAGTTTCCAATATTTACCATCCATACATTTCATGTGTATTTGAGCTTGATATCTCATTATGTTATTTTTTAGGATGGAAAATATAATACATTTAATGTAGGAAATTGATTTTAATTTCAGTGGGTTTAAGAAACTGATATGAAGAATTTTCTGAAATAATGGGGGATAACAATTCTGCTACATGTTATGTCATTTCTAACAGTCCCCTGGTTATTACAAAAATATCTGGATTGTGAAATTCTGAGCAATTCATTTCAAGAGTTTTTAGGATACAGACATATTTATTAGCCTTATGACATACTTCTCCCAAGTCTTTAAAACCTTGGCTGAAACATCCGTGTGTCATGCTGGAGTTTTTGAAAGTAGATCTTCAAGTAGATATCAGAGGATCAGAGCAATATTCATATCTACATTACCAATAGGTCAAATCCTGAGAATTGTGTGCTTACTTGGAAGAAATGAGATCAGTGAGCAGAAATGTTTTCCTTATATTTCTGTCAGATTATGAGCCTATAAAGAAACAGTATAAACATAAGGAAGAGGTGCATCTTCTAAATCTTAGAAATACTAGTAACATGATATGATTCTTATGCAAAGCAGAGTGAGACATTTATTGAACCTTTTACTAAAACTATCAGTAGAAGTCAGAAACTATTTTATTATTCTAGGTAGCTAAAGTAGGGAAGATGAGAAATAAGCAGTAACTGTTCATTTCTTAAAACTTTAATTTGTGACCTGAAATGGAAGTACTGTAATTTCTCTGGAAGAAGGAATTTCTGTCTCTTGCCTACCAAATGCATAGTGCCATGTGCGGGGGACCAGCCACTGCAGAGAGATTTAGAGGGTCCCTGGAAGGTGTGGTGGCATTGGCGATTATTCTGGAGAAATAAAGAGAAAGAAAGAAAGAGAGAGATGGAGGGAGAAAGAAAGAGACTGGACTTTCTAGTGCAGAAGCAGATTCTGTAGGAGGGATAGATATTAAAAAAAAGATAGATGGAGGAATAGATATAAAGAGAAAGAAAGAGAAAGAAAGAAAATGGACAACTGTTCAATGGATTGAGCAGAAGCCATTTATTGGAAGTTACAGTGGGTATTTATCCCCAAATTTTACACAGACAGTCTCACAAGTCTTTCACGTGAACACAAAGCCAGGTGCAGGAGGGGCGTCCCCCACCCACCAGGTGTTTCCTCAGGCATGAGGAAGAACAATCCCAGTTAAATCACAAACCTTTTACATGAACACAAAGCCAGGTGAATGAGGGGCATCCCTCATCCATCAGGTGTTTCCTTGAGTATGAGAAAGGGCAATCCCAATTAAATCACAGGACATTTACATGAACATAGAGCCAGGTGGATGAGGGGCACCCCCACCTACCAGGTGTTTCCCCAAGCATGAGGAAGGAGGATCCCAAAACTATCTCACTGTTCCTCATGCTTGGTTAATATTCCTCAAAAGCAATACAACAATTCTAATATCATAATATTCTAATAATCAATAACTTCTAAAACTTATGCATACATGACCAACCTAAATCCCAATTCCTCTCTATTTTATGCTAATGCTACCTACACTATAGAAACTCTCAACCATAGCCCAAACCAGTTCCTAAAGAATGTGACCCAGTCAAAAGTTCACGCTGGGCCCTTAGGAATGTGGCCCAGCCCAAAGTTCATGCGGGGCCATTTCTAGTAACTCTAGATAATTACATTATTAAAGTGGAAACAGCACTTTATATGTATATACTAATTCTACAAATATACTTTTAAATCTTATAAAGAAACTTGTACCATATTAAAGGCTCCCAAATGTGACCTGAATTTTAATTATGTTAAATTTAAACCTGAAACTGCAGTCTGTGAGAAACGGGAACAATGGACTCCTAAAGTAAGCCATGCCTGTCGTACTCTCAGAGCTTCATGCTTAGATCATCAAAGTCCCTGCTAGTGGGACGTGCCAAGCAGCAAAGAAGGGAAGAGGGAATGGGCCATCAGCTCCTGAACTCATCCTAGTGGTCTCAGGGTCCGCAGCCCACCTGGATCCCTAACGCTCAGGTGGACCTCCATGGCCGGCTCCCAACAACTGTATGTAGCACATTGTAGGTATTTAGTGAGTGAGAAAATAAGTGAATGAAATGAGATTGCACAAAATATGCTATAGAGCCCAGTCTTTGAGTGAGATAGAGATAACTCTGTGTTTCTTCCCCTGTAAGCATCAGTCTTACAGTTTTCACTGCAATAGCAATCCCATGTGCCCCCACCTCTATCCCCCCCCCCACATACACACTCAGTGAAGTATTTACCTTGGCTTTGCCTTAAATTTTGAAGAATTTGTTTAAGGTCTGAAATTAAGTACCATAAAAGTATTTCTATATCTCCAGCATTTAGTCAAATGACTATGACCCCATTTGTGCTCCATAATTATTTCCTGTATAAACCTCACAACCACAGATTATGCCAGATGCAATAGTTCTGGCCATTTCCATTGTATAGAAATGACTTAGCTGTCTTACTGCTTTGATTAAGAGGCTCACACTTTAAAAGGAAAAGGACAAGGACAGGTTGTCAAACCCTCCTGGGTAATCTAAAGTTACTAATCCTTTCCATCTGCAGACTCCGTATCACTCAGTAGCACTGTTCCTGAGTCAATGCTGATCAGAAAGAAAATGTCTCAGCAATTTCAGTATATTAGTTGGTCTCAAGAAATTAACCTTGATATTCCAAAATTATTTTTAGGTTTCCCAAATGAGAACTTGAGGTTATTTTTTCTGTGCCCACCAAACTACAATCTTCCCATTAATAGACAAAAATCTAGTGCAATTAATACTAACTTAACTTCAGTAGCATATTAAGAAGGTACTAGACTTGAATACTGAAAACTATAAAACATTACTGAAAGAAATTTAAAAGCACTTAAACAATTGAAAAGACTTTCTGTGTTCATAGATTGAGAGACTTAATAGAAAGATGATAACATTCTCAAAACCACATAGCAATCCATTGCAATTCCTCTAAAAACACCGGTGATTTTGTTTTTAGGGACAGAAATATGGATTCTTAAATACATATGAAATTACAAGGGACACCAAATAGCCAAAACAATCCTGAAAACAAAGAAAAAGTTGGAGGACTCACATTTTACAATTTCAAAACTTAGTACAAATCTACAGTAATCAAAACAGTGGTACTGGCATAAGGATAGACATATAGATCAATGGAGTATAATTGAGCATCCAGAAATAAATCATTATAACTATGGTTGATTTTTAAACTTGATTTTTTTTTTTTAGGTGGAGTCTCAGTTTGTCACCAGAGCTGGAGTGCAGTGGCACCATCACAGCTCACTGCAGCATTGACCTCCTGGTTTCAGGAGAGCCTTCCAAGTAGTTAGGCCTACAGGTATGCAACACCATGCATGGATAATTTTTTATAACATTTTTTTTTTGTAGAAATGAGGTCGCTCTATGTTGCCCAGACTGGTCTCAAACTTCTGGGCTCAAGTGATCCTCCTGCCTTGGCCTCTCAAATTGCTGGGAATACAGGCATGAGCCACTGTGGCTAGCCTTCAAACTTGATTTTTGACAAGCATTTTAAGACCATTCAGCAAGGAAAGAATACGTTTTATGGCAAATGATGCTGAGAACAAAAGAATGAAATCAGATCCTTACCTCACATTTTGTACACAAATTAACTCAAAATGGATCGAAGACCTAAATGTAAGAACTAAACTTTCCTTCAAGAGGAAAAAAAAGGCATAAATTTTTATGACCTTGAATTTGACAATGGATTGTTAGATATGATATAGACAGCACAAGCAACAAAAGGAAAAGAAATACTTTAGGCCTCATAAAAATTAAAAGTGTTTTTATTTCCACAGATGCTATAAGGTGAAAAGACTACTCACACAATGGGAGGAAATATTTGTAAATCTTGTATCTAATAAAGGCATAATATCCTAAAATATAAAGAACTCTTACAACTCAGCAATAAAAAGACAAACAACCCAATTAAAAATATGCAATGACCTTGCATAAATATTTTTTTCAAAAAAGATGTGCAAATGGTCAAGACGCACATTTAAAATGCTCAATATTATTAGTTATTAGACAAATGAAAACAAAAGCAACAGTGAGATAATATTGCATACTCTCCAGGCTGGCTATAATCATAAAATGGAAAATGACAAGTATTGACAAGGATCTGAGGCTATACCATTTTACCTTCACATCAGCTATGGATGAGGAATTGGAACATACATAGCTGATGTGAAGGTAAAATGATATAGCTTCAGTGGAAAACAGTTTGGCTTTTTCTCAAAAAATTAAACATGGAATTATTGTATGATCAAAATTTCCTACTTCCATGTAAATATCCAAGATAATTGAAAATAGGTGTTCAAACAAAAACTTGTGCGCAAATTTTCATAGTAGCATTCATCATATAGACAAAAGTGGAAGCAATCTGTCTGTCAACTGGAATGGATAAGCAATATGTGGTATAGCCAAATAGTGAAATATTATTAGGCAATCAAAATGAAGTACTGATAATTATTGATACATGATACAATATGGATTAACCTTGACAATATTATGCTAATTGAGAAAAGCCAGACACAAAGGCCATATATTGTATGCATTTGTTTACATGAAATGTCCACCATAATAAAAATCTATAGGGACAGAAAGTAAATTTGTGGTTTCCAAGTATTGGGGACGGGGTAAGGGTAGAGACTGAATAACAAATTCTGAGTTTGCTTTGGGGTGATGAAAATGTTCTGGGTATATATAGTTGTAATGATGGTGAATGTACTAAAAGTCACTGAAAATGTATACTTTAAAATGATTAAAATGTAATGTGAATAACAATTTACAAAATGAAGGCGAGCAATTCAATTTTTGAGTAAGATAAAATGGACAAAGGTCACCTTGTTTCTATCATGGAATTAAACTATAAAATCCAAATGGAATGCATGCAGCAGCAATTTGAGTAGCATGGAAAAAAATACTAGCTGATGGAATGGGAAAGTACAACAAAATTCAATCTGAGTTTACCATTTTTCCTCCAGTTTCTTCTGGTCTGGACTTAACATCTAAATGTCTAGAATATGATTCCAAAATTACTCTGCATACAAAAGAACTAGGTACAATTCCAGTTTCATGAAAAAAGGTAATTAACAGATGCTAATGTTGACATGACACGAAAGTTAGAATTATTTGACAAAAACTGTAAATCGTTATTAGAAATGCTTCAACAAATAAAGGTAAAACTCTAGAAAGGAATGGAAGGATAGAAAGTCTAAGCAAAAAGAAAGTTATAAAGAATAAACAAATGGAAATAATAGAAAGGAAAATTGCAATAATTGAAATTAAAATAAAGCCATTAGATAGATTCAATAGCATAATGGGAATGATAGAAAAGCCAGTTAACATTGAAGATAAATCAACAGAAAATGTATAGTCCTACCAACAGAAGAAAAATATTAAAAATAAGTGAACAAAGCCTCAAGGACATTGGGACAATAATATAAGGTCAATAATGGTTGTCATCAGATTCTCAAAATAAGAGGCAGGCATGCAGTGCTGAAAAAATATTTAAAGAAATAACTGTTGAAGACTTCTCAAATTTTGTGAAAGGGTAAACCTTTACACTCAAACTTACTGAATCTTTTTTTTTCGTTTATAATCAATATTTTTTATTATGGTATTATGGGGTACAGTTAAGGGTTAGGTATACAAATACATTTCATTCAGGCACCCTTGTTGATAAGAGGTGTTTCCCCATCCCCGGACAGATATTTACTACCGTTAATCCCATCTCCCTCCCCCCCATAGTTTCCCACTACTGTCAGTCATTTTCTTATAGTATTACATTGGATGTTCAAGGTCCACTATATAAGTGAGAACATGTGATACTCAGATCTTTGTTTCTGTGAGAGGTCACTGAGTATTATAGACTCTAGTTCCATCCAGGTTGCTGCAAAATTCATGATTTTGTTCTTTTATATGGCTGCGTAGTATTCCATCGTGTATATGTACATTTTTTTAATCCAATCCTCTTTTGATGGACAGCATGGTTGCTTCCAGGTTCTTGCTACTGTGAACAATGCTGCAATAAACATACGTGTGCAAGTATCTTTTTTGTAGAGTGATTTGAGTCCTTCAGGATATATTCCCAGTAGGGGGATTGTGGGGTCATATGGGAGGTTGATATTTAGAGCTTTTAGGGATCGCCACACTGCTTTCCACAGAGGTTGCACTAATTTACACTCCCCCCAACAGTGCAGAAGTGTTCCTTTTTTGCCACACTCTCTCCAGCAACTGTTATTTTTTGAGTTGTTGATAATTGCCATTCTGACTGGAGTTAGGTGGTATCTCAGTGTGGTTTTGATTTGCATCTCCCTGATGATTAGTGAGGTTGAACATTTCTTCATGTGTCTGTTGGCTTCTCAGATGTCTTCCTTTGAGAAGTGTCTGTTCATATCTTTTGCCCATTTTATAATGGGGTTTTTTTGTTTTTTTCTTTTCAGTACGTTTGAGTTCCATGTAGATCCAAGATGTTAAGCCTTTGTCAGACCTGGTGTTGGCAAATACTTTTTCCCAGTCTGTAGGCTGTTTCCCCGCTCTCTTGATGGTTTCTTTGGCTTTGCAGAAGCTTGTCAGTTTAATGAGGTCCCACTTGTCTATCTTCTCTCTTATGACCTGTGGGTTTTGGATTTTGTTCCGGAATTGGATGCCAGTTCCGATTTACATGAGGGTATGTCCTTCATATTCTAAGGTTCTTATGGTTTGAGGTTTTACATTTAGGTTTCTGATCCATTTGGAGTTAATTTTTGTGTATGGGGATAGATAGGGGTCCTGTTTCAATCTTCTGCATGTGATCAGTCAGTTTTCCCAGCACCATTTACTGAATAGGTTCTTTTCTCCCCAGTGGTAGGTGGTAGAGGCTTTGTCAAAGATGAGTTGGTTGAGAAATTGAGGTTTTGCTTCTGGAATCTCAATTCTATTCCATTGATCTATATGCATGTTCCTATACCAATACCAACTTGCTTTGATGATTGTAGCTTTATAATAAAGTTTGAAGTCTGGTAATGTGATACCACCTGCTTTGTTTTTTTTGCTGAGGATTGTTCTGGTTATTCTTGGACGTTTGTGTTTCCATATGAATTCCTGTGTTGTTTTTTCTAGGTCTGAGAAGAATGTTGCTGGTAATTTGATGGGTATTGCATTGAATTTGTATGTTGCCTTAGGTAAGATGGACATCTTCACAATGTTGATTCTTCCAATCCATGAGCATGAGATATTTTTCCACTTGTTTGTGTCATCTTTGATTTCTTTGAGCAGTGTTTTGTAGTTTTCATTGTAAAGGTCTTTCACGTCTCTGGCTAGGAAGAAGCCAAGGTATTTCATTTTTTTTGTGGCTATTGTAATGGAATTGTGGTTTTTATTTGGTTTTCTGTTTGTTTATTATTGGTGTAAAGACATGTGATTGTCTTTTGTACATTGATTTTGTATCCTGAGATTTTGCCAAAGGCCATTATCCGTGTAAGGAGGTTTTTGACAGATTCTCTTGGGTTTTCAAGGTACACAGTCATATCGTCTGCAAAGAGAGATAACTTGACTTCCCCTTTTCCTATTTGGATACCCCTGATTGCCTTCTCTTCTCTGATTGCTTGAGCCAGGACTTCCAATACTATATTAAACAGGAGGGGTGAGAGTGGGCATCCTTGTCTTGTTCCAGTTTTCAGGGGAAATGGTTCCAATTTTTGTCCATTTAGGAGTATGCTTGCTGTGGGTTTCCCGTAGATGACTTTTACTATTTTGAGGTACGTTCCCTGTATGCCTAGATGTTCAATGATTTTTATCAAGGAGGGGTGCTGGATTTTATCAAAAGCTTTTTCTGCATCTAATGATATAATCATGTGGTTTTTGTTTTGACATCTGTTGATGTATTTAGTTACATTTATGGTTTTATGAATGTTGAACCAGCCTTGCATCCCTGGAATGAAGCCTACTTGGTCATGATGAATGATTTTTGAGATGTATTGTTGAATCCGGTTTGCTAGGATCTTGTTGAGAATATTAGCATCTATGTTCATCAAAGATATTGGCCTGTAGTTCTCTTTGTTTGTTGGATTTTTACTGGCTTGGGTATCAATCTGCTGTTGGCTTTGTAAAATAATTTGGAGAGAGTTCCATCTTTTTCAATCGCCTGGAATACCTTCAGTAGGATTGGTATAAGCTCCTCCTTAAATGTCTTGTAGAAATCTGCTGGAAAGCCATCTGGAACAGGGCTTTTTTTGTAGGTAATTTTCTTATTATGTAGTCGATTTCCTTGATTGTTATTGGTCTATTTGGGGTCTCAATTTCTTCTTGTTTCAACCTAGGTAGGTTGTGTGATGTCTGAAAGTCCTCCATTTCCTTAAGGTTTTCAAGTTTGTTTCCATACAAGTGTACGTAGTAGTCTCTAATGATCTTTTGTATTTCTTCAGGGTCAGATGTGACTTCATCTTTTGTGTTTCTGATTGTGGTTATTTGGGTTTTTTCTCTTTTTTTCTTGGTCAGTCTAGCTAGAGGACCATCGATCTTGTTTATCCTTTCGAAGAACCAGCTTTTTGTTTCATTGATTTTTTTGTATTATCTTTTTGTCTTCTATGTCCTGGATTTGGGCTTTTATTTTGGTGATCTGGATTCTTCTTCTGAAATTAGGGTTTTTGTGATCTTGCTTTTCCAGGTTGCTTAGGTGGCTTGTTAGGCTATTAATTTGTGATCCTTCCATTTTCTTCATGGGCATTTGTAGGGATATAAATTCCCCTCTTATTACAGCTTTCAAGGTGTCCCAGATATTTTGGTAAGATGTTTCTTCATTTTCATTTGTTTCTAGGTATCTTTTGATCTCTGTTTTGATTTCATCATTGGCCCAGGAGTTATTTAGCAACATACTGTTTAGTGTTCATGTCTTTGTGGGTTTGGGGAGACCTTGTTGGTGTTAATGATTATTTTTATTCCACTGTGATCCGAGAAGTTGCATGGTAGAATTTATGTCCTTTTAAATTTACTTATGCTTGATTTATGGCCAATTATGTGGTCGATCTTAGAATACGTTCCATGCGGTGATGAGCAGAATGTGTATTCTGTGGTCTTTGGATGGAGTGTTCTATAGGTATCAATTAAGTCCATTTGGTCAAGAGTCACATTGAGGTTCCAAATCTCATTGCTAAGTTTTTGTCCTGATGATCTGTCTAAGGTTGTGAGTGAGGTATTAAAGTCCCCAGTTATGATGGGAGTCAATATCTTTCTTTAGTTTTCCTAGAAGTTGCTTTATGAAAGGTGGCTCACCTATGTTGTGTGCATATATGTTTAGGATATATATTTCTTGTTGATGGAGTGAACCTTTTATCATTATGTAGCGGCCCTCTGTATCTTTTTTAATTTTTGATAGCTTAAATGGTATTTTTGTCTGAAATTAGGATCGTGACTGCTCCTTTCTTTTGTGTTCCATTCGACTGAAAATTTTTTTCCATCCTCTTATTTTGAGTCTGTGTGTGTCCTTTCTAGTGAGATGGGTCTCTTGAAGGCAGTATATTATTGCCTGGTGATATTTTATCAATTTTCCCATTCTATGTCTTTTCAGTGGTGCATTTAGTCCATTCACATTCATGGTAATTATTGAAATGTGAGAGTTCGTCCCTATCATAGAGTTCTTATAGAGTTGTTCTTCTTCCACTTGGTTTTTTGTCTTTCTTTTGGTTTTGGGTTTGGTTCATGTGTATTTTATACTTTTTCCTATACTCTTGTGAAGAATGTTGTTCTTTTTTCCTTTTCTTCTGTGTTTAGTACTTTCTTAAGTGTTTCATGTAGAGGTGGTTTGGTGGCAGCATAAGTTCTTAGGAATTGGATATCTGGGAAAGATTTCAATTCTCCCTCACTGATGAAGCTTAGCTTGGCTGGGTAGGTTATTCTTGGTTGAAATTGTTTATCTTTTAGGACTTTGAAGATAGGGCTCCAAGTCCTCCTAGCCTGCAGGATTTCTGTAGATAAATCTGCTGCTATTGTAATTGGTCTTCCATGGTAGGCGATCTGGCCTTTTTCTCTTGCTGCCTTTAGGATTTTTTCTGTTATGCCTACTTTGTTTAGGCGAATTTTTATGTGTCTAGGAGTTGGTCTTCTCATTTGTTGTCTTGCAGGGGTTCTCTGAATCTCTTGTGTTTGAATTTTTGCATCACTGATTAGATAAGGGACGTTTTCTTGAATGATCTCATGGACAGTTTGTTCCAGTGTGGTCTCTGTCTCTCTTTCTGCCTCAGGAAGGCCAATTCCTCTTAGGTTTGGTCTCTTTAAGTAATTGTTCATCTCTTGAAGGTTTTGTTCTGTCTTTTTGAGCTTATTTTCTGTGTTTTTAAGAATTTGGTTTAGTTCTATATTTTGATCATCAAGCTCTGAGATTCTTTCTTCTGCTTGGGTAATTCTACTTTCCATGCTTGTCAGTTTGTTATTTATTTCATTCACAGTATTCTTTATTACTGTTATCTCAGATATCAGCTCCTTCCTAGTTTCTTCTTGTGTCTCCTCAATTCTTTTTAATCTCTCCATTAATGTCTTGAATCTAGGTTTGTAGTTCGAGACACTTCATTCTGAGGCTCTTCCTTGTTTGCATTCTGAAGTCAGTTTTCTCAGTGTATGCCCTCCAAGGGGTCTGGGAGAGACCCACACTCTTCTTTTGGTTTTTCTTCATTTGTATAGATTTTTTTCTCTCTCCCCCTTTCCCGCTCCTTCTTTAATTCTGTTTTTTAGGGAAGGTGGGGTTGCTTTTGTTTCACTTCTGCAATATTCTGTTCTCCCTTATGAGGGTTTTCTGGCTTTGTTCACTTTTGAGATTGGAGTGTGGGTTGTGGGCTGTACTTTTTGCAGTTTTGGGGTTTATTTGAGGGGGAAGCTGTAGTTAAGAATGTATATGCTGATTCTAGCATTCACCAACAGGTGTATTAGCACATTGGAACCTATTTCCCTCTGGCTTACTATTTATCGGTGCAGCAGTGTTTAGGCTTGGTCCCTAGGTTAAAAGGGGGTATAAAAGAGGAAAATAATGGTGGAATGAGGGGTCAGTAGGAATTTAGAAAGAGAGAAGAGCGAGAGGGAAAACAGACATACATACCAACTATCAGGTGAGAAAGAGACACAAGGCCGGAGAGAAGTGTAAAAACACACATAAGAAAGATTCCCTGAAGAATACTGGTAGCTACACAGAGACAGACCAATAAAATCATGAAAAAGTGTAAGTCAGAAAGCGAAGAACAAAAATGATCAAAACAGTCAAAATGATCAAATCTAAAGTCAAAGTAAGTGATCAGACTAAAGTCACTTCAGCTCTGATCTCCGGCCTCTCCCCTTTGGTTTTCATTGCAGGCAGCTAGATTTACTCACAGTTTGGGTTTTTTTTTTAGCCTGCTGCCTAGGAGTTGCTTTCGTCTGATTCAGCATAGGGGTGGGGCTTTGTCTCCTGTTTATCAATGATATCTTAGGAACCGAGGTGGAGATTGTTGATAGGTGGGCGGGGCAATGAAAATCTCTGCCTGGAGAATGGCCGAGGCCGTTTCACTTTCGCAGATCCGTTTCTCTCCACTTGTCTGGGCCCCTAAGCTTGGGGTCACGTGCTGAGTGCCTCAGCCATGGTTTGCCCAGAGCTCCAGAACTCCAAAGCTCCAAAGGGCAGGCAATGAGTGGTGAGAGTCGCCCTGGGCCTTCCACAGGGTACTTCAGCCAGGAATGGGACCGGTGTCTCTGAGGAGCAGTTGCCCTGAGCCTCCCTGAGTGACCAGTGGCTTGGTGCTGGGTGCTGGGTGAGAGATGATGTAGCTGGGGAGGGATCTCAGACCCGAGACTCCCACGCAGGTGGGAGTCGCGTATGGTGGAACAGCAGCAGCAGGGGGCCGCAATATCCAGCCCTGCGTGGGACCGAAGGTCCCCGGGCCTCGGATCAGTGTGGCTGGTGGTGGGCTGGGGGATGGGGGAAGAAAAGTAAGAGTCTTTTTGGGAACTCACGTTTGGAGAATCTCATAAGTCCCCCTATGCTGTCGCCATCTTACCAGAACCTACTTACTGAATCTTAAACAAGATAAATCCAAAGGAACCCACAGTAAACTCATCATAATAAAAAATGAAAGCATCCAGAAGAAAACAATAAATTATTAATAGGACAGCAATAATTCAAATACAGAAAATTTCACATAAGAAACCACGAAGGGAGAATATAGCACATAATTTAAAAATGCTGAAAAAAAGAACTATCAACCCAAAATTCTTTATTTTTTTGAATCAGGTTTTAACTTTGTCACTCAGGCTGCAGTTCAGTGGCACAATCACTGTTCACTGCAGCCTCAACTTCCTGGACTCAGCTGATACTACCTCCTGAGCCTCCTGAGTAGCTGGGACAACAGTCATGCTCCACCACACCTGGTAATTTTTAAAATTTTTTTTATAGAGACAAGGTCACACTATGTTGCCCAGACTGATCTCAAACTCCTGGGCTAGTGATTCTCCTGCCTCGGCCTCCCAAATTGCTGGGGTTATAGACATGAGTCACTGCATCTGGCCCAGAATTCTATATCCATGAAAATGACCAAGAATAAAGAGAAAATGAAGACATTTTTACATGAAGAAAACTAAGAGAATTCATGATCAGCAGAACTTACGTAATGTAATTCTTAAAGGGGAAACATAAGAACAAAGAAAGGAGGAGGGGAAGATGGTGGTGAGGACAGTTGGACTATGCAAGTCCCTGTGTGAGTGAGTGCATGTATGGACAATTTTGTTTATATGTCTGTAAGTGGGCGTGTGACTGGCTGATTGAGTGGGGACATGGGAACAAATGGCCAGAGCTCTCCTGGTGAAGTGGCTGGTGCTTGGCTTGGTCCCTAGTGCTTCCCAAAGCACAGAAGCCAAGTGTCATTTTTATAGTCAGCAAAGCCCTTCACAGAAAGAAGCTTCTGGGAGTGACTGCTGGCTCCAGGCTCTGCCTCAATACTGCAGTGCCTGGCCAGACATTGGCAGCAAGGACTGAGGAGGGAGTACAGTGAGGGAGCCAGAGGCTGAGCCCCACTGGAGAAGACAAAACATGTACCTGCCACCATCTTGATAACTGGGCAAGGAAGTGCTCCTGCCTGCTCACCACAGAGCAACAGACCTGATATCTGTGATCAGTGGGTTAACTACTCAGGGGCTGGTTGTGGCCCAGAGAGAAAATCCTGAAAACACAAACTTCAGAGGGACAGAGTGAGTGCTGAGTCTCAGGTACCCCCTCCCTACCTGGATTCAGCTGTGGGACAAATGGTGCAACCAGAAAAGGATGAGGAAGACCCCTGAGAGGTCAGTGGTGAGTCCGGGGCTGAACTAGTCCACTCCTTCCCAGCAATTCTCTGAATGTCAGATCCATGCTGCTGGGGCACAACCGAGAAGGATGAACCCAGGTGGAGTCTGGTCATCAGTCACAATAGGAGGACTCTACTCCAGGATAAGCCTTTCTGGGGCACCCCCAGCCACTACCTGGGTAGGAGAAAATCCTGCACCTCCCCATGAGAGTGGATCCCCCTGACCATATGAGAGTGGGAGGGAAGGACTATAGCCCCATCCATCCCCATCGCCCCCTCCTCCCATGGGCTGGGCACTGGGGAGATTGTGAATTAGGTCACAGCTCCACAGGAGACAGTGGAGGGGCTTATCTGTGAGAAACTGAGAGAAACAATTACAGAATTTGTCACAAGAAGGTGTTTAGTGCCCAGAATTTCTTTTTCCTTTTTTCTTTGTGCATGAATGTGTATGTGAGGGTTCAATTTGCATTGTTCCCCTTTTTTTCCTCTTTTTCTTTTCTCTTCCTTTTTATTTCCTTCATTCTTCTTTTGTTTTCTGTTTATGTGTATACGTGAGTGATAGATTGTTCATCTTTCAGTTTCTTTTTTTGTTTGTTGTTCTCTTTTTTAGTTTAATGTGTGTGGGAATTTATGTGTGAGGGTCTGACTTGCATTCCCTTCCTTTTTTATTGTTTGTTTTTTCTTCTCCTTTCATTTTGTGTTGGTGTGTGTGTGTGTGTGTGTGTGTGTGTGTGTGTGTTCAGTTTTCCTGTTTTTTGTTTGTTTTGCTTCTTCCTGTTTGTTTTGGTTTGTGCATTTGTATGTGCGTGTGTGTGTTTTATTGTTTTTTGCTTCGGTTTCAGCTTTTTTTCCTGCATTTTTGTTTTGTATTTTTATTTTTTATTACTGTCCTTCCTATTTCATTCTACTTTTCTCTGTTCTCCTCATTGCTATTATCTTGGATTCAGAGGATATACACATGTACACATGACATTGTCATATAGAGTGGTGGTAGGGTATGGGACTCAGAGAATCCGTACCCCAATCAGTAAACATTGTGATTTGCAAGGAGTTTCTGAACCCTAGCTCCCTGTTATCTGCCATATTCGACTCTCAAAACTACAAGAGCCACCAAAGCTTTCCACACCCAGCCCTGTTACAAAATAGAACAAATTCAGAGCCCTGATCAGGGAAGAAGAAGGGGCCAAGCAAACTTAAGAAGTCAAAACTCCTCCCACTACTACTGAATAACAGAACTGAAGAGAAAAGAAAGAAATTTGTCACAAATAAAGAAAAAAATCAATGGAAGACCACAGACAGTTCCCAGTGTACCAAAGAGACAACACCTTAAAAATCAAACCTCAGCATCCAAATAATGGAAGTCACCAATGACTGAACCCAGAATAGAACAGGGATTAAGGCATGAATGGAAAGATTGAATAAGACTCAAGAATGGCAGGATACAACATTGAAAGAATTTGTAACAGAGATTTTGGCCATAAAAACTTCATCCATGAGATAGTATTATGGTAAAGGTTCAGGGTCTGTACCTGAGAGAGAACATGTGGTACTCAGTCCTTTGTTTCTGTGATAGATCACTGAGTATTATAGACTCTAAATCCAACCAAGTTGCTGCAAAGTCCATTTGTTTGTCCTTCTTTATGGTTGTGTAATATTCCATTGTGTATATATACCACATTTAAAAATCCAATCCACGTCTGATGGGCAACACCACTGGTTCCATGTTTTCACTATTGTAAGTTGTGCTGCAATAAACATATGTGTGCAGGTTTCTTTTTGGTAGAATTATTTGAGATGCTCTGGGTATATTCCCATCAATAGGAGTACCTGATCTCAAACTTGACCTGTATGATGACCACTTGTATACCAGTCCTGAATTGTACCCCACACCTTTAAAATAAAAAAAATAAAAATTTCATCCAGGAAATTAATAACAAGATGACAAGCATGGAAAGCAGACTTAATCAAGCAGAAGAAAGAATCTCAGTGCTTGAAGACCAAAACATGGAATTAATCTGATCTGTAAAAAAATATAGAAAGAAAACTCAGAAAGAAAGAACAAAGTCTCCAAGAGATGTGCAATTATATCAAGAGGCCAAACCTATGCTTCATTGATATCCCAGAAGAAGAAAAGGAAACAGAGAATATCTTGGAGCAGGTATTCCAGGAAATTATCCAAGAAGACTTTCCCCATCTCACTAGAGATGTGACCATCTAAGCACAAGAGATACAGAGAACCTTCACAAGACATCAAAGGAGAAGATCAATCCTTAAACACACGGTAATCTGCCTACACAAAGTAGGTACAAAAGAAAAAATTCTGAAGGCAACAAGAGAGGAAGGTCAGAGTAACTACCAGGGAAGATTGATCAGAATAGCAGCAGACCTATTGGCAGAAACACTACAAGCTAGAAGGGACTGGAGTCTAATTTTCAACATCCTTGAAGAGAAACAATTTCAAAGAAGAATTTCCTACCCAGCCAAGCTCAGTTTCATCAGCAATGAAGAACTAAAATCCTTCCTAGACATCCAACCCCTAAGAGATTATGCAGTTTCCAGACCAGCTTTACTTGAGATGCTTCAGAAGGTATTAACAAAGAAGAAATTAAAAGAAAGAATAACCACATACTTCCCAAGAGACCAGGAGAACATAGAATCAACAGAGAGTACATTGCAGCTGCCAACTTGAAAACAAAGACATATACCAAATAAAAATTTAAAAGAAGACAAATAAAGAAAAAACTTTATAAGTACCTCATGACAGGGACAAACACTCATATTTCAATGATCAGCCTGAACATGAATGGGTAAAATGCACCATTGAAAGGACATAGAATGGCAAACTGGATTTTTAAAAAAATGACCTAATAATTTGCTGCATCCAGGAAACTCATCTTACCATAAGGAATGTACACAGATTCAAAATTAGAGGATGGAAAACAAATTTCCAGGTGAATGGATCACAAAAGAAAGTAGGTGTCATGATCTTAATATCAGACAAAACAAATTTTAAGCTATCAAAAATTTAAAAAGATACAGAAGGATATTGCATAATGATAAAAGGCTCAATTCACCAACAAGAAATATCCATCCTAAACGTATATGCACCCAACACAGGAGTGCCAGCATTTATAAAGCAACTACTAAGTAAACTAAAAAAAAATCTTGACTCTAACACTATCATAGCTGGAGATTTAAATATCCCACTAACAACACTAGATAGATCATTGAGGAAAAACAAAGAGATCCGATACCTCAATTGATGCTTGTCCAAATGATTTAATACATACCTATATAACACTCCATGCAACAAACACAAAATACACATTCTACTCATCACATGGAATGTACCCCAAGATGGATCACATCATTGCCTATAAAACAAACATAAAAAGATTTCATAAAGTTGAGCTACCGCCATGCACCTTCTCAGACCACAGTGGAATAAAAATAAATATCAACACTAGTAAATTTTCCCCCAAACCCACAAATTTTCCCCAATTCCACAAAATTTCCCCAAACCCACAAACAGCATGATGCTGAATGACTCTGGAGTCAGCACAATAATCAAAACAGAAATAAAAAGTTTTCTGGAAACAACTGCAAATGAAGAATCATCTTACCAAAACCTCTGGGATGCCATCAAAACAGTTCTAAGAGGGGAATTTATATCTCTACAAACATACAACAAGAAAATGGAACAATCACAAGTTAGCAGCCTAACAAATCACCTATGGTAGGTGGAAAGACAAGACCACCAAAACCCTAAGTTTAACAGAAGAATCCAGATCACCAAAATAAAACCCCAAATAAGGTATATAGAAGACAAAAATATCATAGAAATAATCAACCAAACTAAAAGCTGGTTCGTTGAAAGGAAAAACAAGATTGATGAACCCCTAACCAGAATGATGATGAAAAAGAGACAAAAACCCCAAATAAACAAACCAGAAATGCAAAAGATCAAATCTCAACTGACCATGAAGAAATACAAAGATTATCAGAGATTACTATGCACACCTTTATGGAAACAAACTCAATGAAATGGAGGACTTTCTGACATCACACAACCTCCCAAGGTTGGAACAAGAAGACATTGAGACAATAAATAGACCAATAATAACTCAGGAAATTGACTCTGTCCTAAGAAAACTACCTACCTACACACACACACACACACACACACACACACACACACACACACACCTGGACCAGATGGCTTTCCAGCAGAATTCAACAAAATATACAAAGAGGAGCTGATACCAATCCTATTGAAAGTATTCCAGGAAATCTAGAAAGATGGAACTCTCCCCAGATCATTTTACAAAGCTAACATCACACTCAAACCCAAACTGGGAAAAGATCCAACAAAAAAAGAGAACTATAGGCCAATATCCCTAATGAACATAGAATCAAAAATTCTCAACAAGATTCTAGCAAATCAAATCAAATCAAACAGCACATCTCAAAAATCATTCACCATGTCCAAGAGGATTCTTCCCTGAGATGCAGGGTTGGTTCAACATTCACAAGACCATAAATGTAATTAGACACATCAACAGATGTAAAAACAAGAACCGCATGATTATATCATTAGACACGGAAGAAGCTTTTGATAAAATCCAGCATCCCTTCTTGATAAAAACCCTTGAGTACCTAGCCACAGAAGGAGCATTCCTCAAAATAGTGAGTACCATCTACAATAAAGCCACAGCCAGTATATTGGTAAATGCACAGAAACTGGTAGCATTTCCCCTTAAAACCAGAGCAGGACAAGGCTGCCCACTCTCACCCCTCCTATTAAACATTGTATTAGAAATCCTAGCTGGTGCAATTAGACAGAAGAAGGAAATCAGGCGTATTCAAATAGGAAAGGAGGAAGTTAAGTAGTCCCTCTTTTCTGATGATATGATCCTATACCCTGAAAATCCAAGATAATATGTCAAAAGCCTCCTTGCATTGATAAAGGACTTTGGCAAAGTCTTAGGGTACAAAATAAATGTTCAAAAGACAGTTGCATTTTTATATACCAATAACAAACAGGCAGAGAACCAAATAAAAAGCACAATTCCATACACAATAGCCACAAAAAAAAAGAAAAGAAAAAGAAAAATGAAATACTTCGGCATCTTCCTAACCAGAGAAGTGAAAGACCTTTACAATAAAAACTACAAAACACTGTTCAAAGAAATCAAAGAAGACACAAACAAATGGAAAAATATTCCATGTTCATGGATTGGAAGAATCAATATTGTTAAGATGTCTAGCTTACCAAAGGCAATCTATAGATTCAACACAATACCCATGAAATTACCAACATCATTCTTCTCAGATCTGGAAAAGACAATACAGAAATTTATATAAAAGACCACGAATAGCCAAAATAATCCTTAGTCATAGAAACAAAGTGGGAGCTATCACACTTCCAGACGTTATACTTTACTATAATGCTACAAAAATCAAAACTGCCTGGTATTAGTACAAGAACAGGCATATAGACCAGTGGAACAGAATAGGGAGACTGGAAGCAAAACCTCAATTTCTCAACCAACTCATCTTCAACAAAGCCTCTACCAACAACCACTGGTGAGAGGAAGACCTATTCAGTAAACAGTACTGGGAAAACTGACTGAGCACATGCAGAAGTTTGAAACAGGACCCCTACCTATCACCATACACAAAAATCAACTCTAAATGGATCTAAGACTTAAACATAAAATCTCAGATGTTAAGAATCTTAGAAAATGCAGGAAACACCCTTATGGAAGTCAGGGTAGACAACCAATTCCTGATCAAAACCCCAGATATCTATGCCATAAGAGATAAGATAGACAAGTGGGACCTCATTAAACTGGAAAGTTTCTGCAAAGGAAATGAAACCATCAAGAGAGCAGGGAGACAGCCCACAGAATAGGAAAAAATATGTGCCAGTTGTATATCTGACAAAGGCCTAATATCCAGGATACACAGGGAAATCAAATATGTCAAAAGAAAAAAAACCTCATTAAAAATTAGGCAAATGATATGAATAGATACTTCTCTCTTTTTTTTTTTTTTGTGAGTTGGAGTCTCACTGTCACCCAGACTGGAGTGCAGTGGCCGCTTCTCAAAAGAAGATATATGGGCAGCCAACAGACCCATGAAAAAGTGCTCAGCCTCACTCATTGTCAGAGAAATGCAAATCAAAACCACATTGAGATACGACCTAACCCCAGTAAGAATGGCCATCATTAACAAAACAAAAAACAACAGATGCTGGAGAGGATGCGGAGAAAAGGAAATGCTTCTACACTGCTAGTGGGAATACAAACTACTTCCACCCTTATGGAAAAGAGTGTGGTGATTTCTGAAAGAACTAGAAAGTGACCTTCCATATTGCCCAGCAATCCCCCTACTGGGAATGTACCCAGAGGAACTAAAATAATTCTACAAAGAAGATACCTGCACACGCATGTTTATTCATCACTATTCACAATAGCAAAAACATGGAACCGATTGTGCTGCCCATCAAAAGTGGACTCAATAAAAAATGTGGTATATATGCACAATGGAATATGACACAGTCATAAAGAGCGAAAAACATATGGACTTTGCAGAAACTTGTATGAATTTAGAGTCTATAATACTCAGTGATCTATCACAGAAACAACTGAGTTCCACATGTTTTCACTCATAAGCAGACCCTGAACATTTACCATAAACTTTAAGAAAATGATTGGCAATAATGGGACACTGCCAGGTGAGGGAAAGAGGCACATAACATCAATAAGTGTACCTGATCTCAAATCAGGCAAAGTGGGGACCAAAAGGTGGCCCAAAATTTACCTGTACTATGGACACTTGTATACCTAATCCTGAATTGTATCCAATTTCTTTAAAATGAAATTTTTAAAAAAGAACTAAAAATGATAATACTAAAAGCAAACTTGAAGTACCAGGAATAGAGGAAGAACAACAAAAATGGTAAATATCTGGGTCACTATAATATACCACTTATCCTCATGAGTTCTTTAAACATGTCTGATATTTGATAGCAAAAATGTTAACATCTGTTATACTCTGACAGTTATTTTTCAATGTAGGTGTATCCACAAGACAATTACAACATAAAAGGGAAATGGTGAATTTCTACATTCTATTTGACGTGATAAAATGTTAATTCTAAATAGACTGTGAAAAGTTGTGTGTATATAGTAATCCCAAGAATATTCACATAAAAAAATCTACATACAAAGATGTAGCCAAAAAGAAGGAATTTAAATAGAATACTTAAATATATGGAAATGACACACAAAAGGAGGTAGGCTGATTCTAAAATTTATATGAATAGGAAAGGGGACTAGACAAGTTAAGGCAGTCTTTTAAAAGAAGAACAAAGTTGAAGAAATCATACTACCCAATTTTAAGGCTTAACATAATGGTGCAGTGCTCAGGTTTGTGTGGTTGTGGTGAAGGTATGGAAGAATAGACCAATTGAACAGAGTCAGGAGTCACAAAGTTGACCCATATTTATGCAACTTGTTGATTGTGAAAAAGGTTCAAAGACAATTAATTAGAGAAATGATCATTTCTTAAAAAGATGGTATTAGAGCAATTGAAATATCTATGCAAAAATATGAACCTTGATCCATATTTCATATAGTGTTCAAATATGAACTCAAAATAGTCTGTAGATATAAATGCAAAAGGTAACACTATACAACTTTTATAAACATACATAAAAGAAAACACTGACCTTTGTTAAAAGAACAACAACAAAAAACAAACCAGCCTTCAACAAAACTAAAAATTGGGGACTTCCGGCAAGATGGCAATGGGGCAACCTGGTCTGTGAAACCCTTTGCAAAGAACTGCAGTGGGTCTCTGGCTTTCGCCCTGGGGGCTGCGGACCCCAAAATCACAGCCTACTCTTCATATGGAGCTCGGCCGTTGCCACCACTGGGGCTTTGCAGCGGACTGGACAGCCACAGCAGCACAGACGCCACCGCTGCAGCCATTGCAGCTGTTGCAGCTGCCACCGGTAGCACATCGCACCACCTGGGCCAGAGTCAATCCACGACTTCAGTCCTTGAAGCCCCTTCAGGGAAGATCTGCAGGGATCGCTGCCACCTCTCCTGTGACCAAGACATGCTGCCCACCGTGAGTCTCCTGCCTGTGCCCTGAGGCAGGCATTCATCTCCAGTCTCACCAGTTCCTGTCCAGCCCCACCCCCTCTGGGGCAAGCAGCTGAGATAGCACCACCTGCTGGCGATTCAAGGTAACAACACTGAAACAGGAGAAACAAGCTTGAAAAGGAAAAAGGCCGGAGTGGTGAATGGAGGGTGATCTGAACTGTCCTTCACCGCAGACGAGGGGCAACTGACCCTAACTGCAACCTAATTTACCTGCTTGAAAAGAAAGCTAGAAATCAGAACTGAAAGGACATTGGACTTAAACAAAAAGTCTCAGAGTGTGCTTCATTGATTCTGTTAGTTTAATGATTTAATTCTATTCCTACTGTTTGTTCCTTTTTTCCCCACTCTTCCTTTCTTTTCTTTTCTTCTCTCTATAAACCATATCTTTGTATAGAGGAACAGCACACCAATAAGGTGGTTGGTTAGCTTGTATGTTAGCATCACTATATGTTTTAACTTTTTTTGTATGGGAGTTGGTTCAACAGTAGCTGTAGTCTATTGTTTTTATCTGTTTCAGTATAGGTCTCTCTCTCCATTTGTTGGCACACGTTTGTTTCCCCCCTTACTCCTCTATCTCCCCACCCACCCCCCCTTCAACCCACTGTCTGCTCCATTCTCTTCCCTCTGCTAACCACATTTTATTTCAGGGAGTAAACCTACAGCCCCACTGCACGGACAGATTTCAAGGCAGTGGAAAGTGGGTTCCAGATTATCCACACACCTGTCAGCAAATACCAGGACCTGCAGATAGATTTTGAATCACAGCTCCCCCCTTAAGTAAATCTCAAAACTGTAAAAAGGACCACCCCCAACCTACAGTGCAACTCGAGAATTGAACAAAGTAAGAGGGCATACATAAAGAATAGGAGATTGAACAAACAGAAGTAAAACCAATCCCTTTACCCCTGAATAACAGAATTACAGAAGATGGTGACGAGGAGGGAAGGAAAAAGTAGGGAGGGGGAAAAACTGCACAAATGAAGAAAAACCAAAAGAAGAATATAGGTCTCACACAGACCCCTGGGAGATCAGACACTGAAAAAACAGATTCTGGAAAACACACAATGAAGAGCCCCCAGAAGACTGGTCACATGCAACAAACCCAGACATCAAGACATTAATGGAGAGAATTTAAAAAATTGAGGAGAGACAAGAGAAAAATAGGAAGTAGTTGATGTCAGAAATAACAGCAGTAAAGAATACTGTGATGGAAATGAATAACACTAATAAGCATGGAAAGCAGAATTAGCCAAGCAGAAGAAAGAATCTCAGAGCTCGAAGACTAAAACACAGAACTCACCCAAACTGTCAAAAGCATAGAAAAGAAACTCAAATAGAACAAAACCTGCAAGAGATGAATGATCACTTCAAGAGACCAAACCTAAGAGTAATTGGGCTTCCTGAGGCAGAGAGAGAAACAGAAGCCACACTGGAACAAACATTCCATGAAATCATTCAAGGAAACTTCCCTCATCTCATCAAGGATGAAAAAATTCAAACACAAGAGATTCAGAGAACCCCTGCAAGACAACAAATGAGAAGACCAACTCCCAGACACATAATAATTCACCTAAACAAAGTAGCTATAAAAGAAAAAATCCTAAAGGCAGCAAGAGAAAAAGGCCAGACTACCTACCAGGGAAGACCAATTCGAATAGCAGCAGATTTATCCACAGAAACCCTTCAGGCTAGGAAAGCCTGGAGCCCTATCATCAAAGTTCTCAAAGATAAACAATTTCAACCAAGAATAACCTACCAAGCCAAACTAAGCTTCATTAGTGAGGAAGAATTGAAATCTTTTCCAGATATCCAATACCTAAGAACCTACGCTGCCACCAGATCAGCTCTACAAGAAACACTTAAGAAAGTACTGAACACAGAAGAAAAAGAAAAAAGAACAACAACATTCTTCACAAGAGTACAGGCAAAAGATTAAAAACACACATGAGCCAACTCTAGGACCCAAAGGAAGACAACAAACAAACATGAACAACTCTGTAAGAACCTTATGACAGGTATCAACTCTTGCATTTCAATTATTAGCCTAAATGTGAATGGACTAAATGCACCACTGAAAAGACATAGAATGGCAAAATGGTTAAAATATCATCAGGCAACAATCTATTGCCTTCAAGAGACTCACCTCACTAGAAAGGACACCCACAGACTCAAAGTAAGAGGATGGGAAACAAACTTTCAGGCGAATGGAATACAAAAGAAAGGAGGAGTAGCGATCTTAATTTCAGACAAAATACCCTTCAACCTACTAAAAAATCAAAAAAGATACAGAAGGCAACTACATAATGATAAAAGGCTCAATCCATCAACAAGAAATATCTATTATAAACATATATGCACCCAACATAGGTGCACCAACTTTCATAAAGCAATTTCTAGGAAAACTAAAGAAAGATATTGTCTCTAACACCATCATAACTGGGGACTTTAATACCCCACTCACAACCCTAGACAGATCATCAGGACAAAAAATCAGCAAGGAGATCCGGAACCTCAATGTGACTTTGGACCAAATGAACTTAATTGATACCTACAGAACACTCCATCCAAAGACCACAGAATATACATTCTACTCATCACCACATGGAATGTATTCTAAGATCGACCACGTAATTGGCCATAAATCAAGCATAAGCAAATTTAGAAGGACCGAAATTCGACCATGCAACTTCTCAGACCACAGTGGAATAAAAATAAACATTGAAACCAACACTGTCCCCCCAAAACCCACAAAGACATGGACACTAAACAGCATGACGCTAAACACCTCCTGGGTCAATGATGAAATCAAAACAGAGATCAAAAGATACCTGGAAACAAATGAAAATGAAGAAACATCTTACCAAAATATCTGGGACACCTTGAAAGCTGTAATAAGAGGGGAATTTATATCCCTACAAGCACACATGAAGAAAATGGAAGGATCACAAATTAATAGTCTAACAAGCCATCTAAGGAAGCTGGAAAAGCAAGACCACAAAAACCCTAATTTCAGAAGAAGAATCCAGATCACCAAAATAAAAGCCCAAATCCAGGACATAGAAGACAAAAAGATAATACAAAAAAATCAATGAAACAAAAAGCTGGTTCTTCGAACGGATAGACAAGATCGATGGTCCCTACCTAGACTGACCAAGAAAAAAAGAGAAAAAAATCAAATAAGCACAATCAGAAACACAAAAGATGAAGTCACATCTGACCCTGAAGAAATACAAAAGATCATTAGAGACTACTACGAACACTTGTATGGAAACAAACTTGAAAACCTTAAGGAAATGGAGGACTTTCTGACATCACACAGCCTACCTAGGTTGAAACAAGAAGAAATTGAGACCCCAAATAGACCAATAACAATCAAGGAAATCGACTACATAATAAGAAAACTTCCTACAAAAAAAAGCCCTGGTCCAGATGACTTTCCAGCAGAATTCTACAAGACATTTAAGGAGGAGCTTATACCAATCCTACTGAAGGTATTCCAGGTGATTGAAAAAGATGGAACTCTCCCCAAATCATTTTACAAAGCCAACATCACATTGATACCCAAGCCAGGTAAAGATCCAACAAACAAAGAGAACTACAGGCCAATATCTTTGATGAACATAGATGCTAAAATTCTCAAAAAGATCCTAGCAAACTGGATTTAACAATACATCTCAAAAATCATCCATCATGACCAAGTAGGCTTCATTTCTGGGATGCAAGGCTGGTTCAGCATTCATAAAACCATAAATGTAATTAAATACATCAAGAGATGTCAAAACAAAAACCACATGATTATGTCATTAGATGCAGAAAAATCTTTTGATAAAATCCAGCACCCCTTCTTTATAAAAACCATCGAACATCTAGGCATACAGGGAACATACCTCAAAATAGTAAAAGCCATCTACGAGAAACCCACAGCCAGCATACTCCTAAATTGACAAAAATTGGAACCATTTTCCACGAAAACTGGAATAAGACAGGATGCCCACTCTCACCCCTCCTGTTCAACATAGTATTGGAAGTCCTGGCTTGAGCAATCAGAGAAGAGGAGGCAATCAGGGGTATCCAAATAGGAAAAGAGGAAGTCAAGTTATCTCTCTTTGCAGATGATATGATTGTGTACCTTGAAAACCCAAGAGAATCTGTCAAAAACCTCCTTACACTGATAAAGGCCTTTGGCAAAGTTTCAGGATACAAAATAAATGTACAAAAGACAATCGCATTTCTCTACACCAATTATAAACAAACAGAAACCCAAATAAAAAACACAATTCCATTCACAATAGCCACAAAAAAAATGAAATACCTTGGCATCTTCCTAACCAGAGATGTGAAAGACCTTTACAATGAAAATTACAAAACACTGCTCAAAGAAATCAAAGATGACACAAACAAGTGGAAAAATATCCCATGCTCATGGATTGGAAGCATCAACATTGTGAAGATGTCCATCTTACCTAAGGCAATCTACAAATTCAATGCAATACCCATCAAATTACCAGCAACATTCTTCTCAGACCTAGAAAAGACAACACAGGAATTCATATGGAAACACAAACGTCCAAGAATAGCCAGAATAATCCTCAGCAAAAAAAACAAAGCAGGTGGTATCACATTACTAGACTTCAAACTTTACTATGAAACTGCAATCATCAAAACAGCTTGATATTGGTATAGGAACAGGTATATAGATCAATGGAATAGAATTGAGATTCCAGAAGCAAAACCTCAATTTCTCAACCAACTCATCTTTGACAAGGCCTCCACCACCTACCACTGGGGAGAGGAGAACCTATTCAGTAAATGGTGCTGGGAAAATTGGCTGACCACATGCAGAAGATTGAAACAGGACCCCTATCTATCCCCATGCACAATGGTTAACTCCAAATGGATCAGAGACCTAAATGTAAAACCTCAAACCGTAAGAACCTTAGAAAATGAAGGAAATACCCTCATGGAAATCGGAAATGGCATCCAATTCCTGAACAAAACCCGAAACCCACAAGTCATAAGAGAGAAGATAGACAAGTGGGACCTTATTAAACTGATAAGCTTCTGCAAGGCCAAATAAATCATCAAGAGAGCAGGGAGACAGCCTACAGACTGGGAAAAAGTATTTGCCAACACCAGGTCTGGCAAAGGCTTAACATCCTGGATCTACAAGGAACTAAAATGTGCTGAAAAGAAAAAAACAAACAACCCCATTATAAAATGGGCAAAAGTTATGAACAGACTCTTCACAAAAGAGGACATATGAGAAGCCAACAGACACATGAAGAAATGTTCAACCTCACTAATCATCAGGGAGATGCAAATCAAAACCACACTGAGATACCACCTACTCCAGTCAGAATGACCATTATCAATAACTCAAAAAATAACAGCTGCTGGAGAGGGTGTGGCGAAAAAGGAACACATCTACACTGCTGGTGGGAGTGTAAACTAGTGCAGCCTCTGTGGAAAGCAGTGTGGCGATTCCTAAAAGCTCTAAATATCAACCTCCCATATGACCCTGCAATTCCCCTACTGGGAATATACCCTGAAGAACTCAAATCACTCTATAAAAAAGACACCTGCACACGTATGTTTATTGCAGCGTTGTTCACAATAGCAAGAACCTGGAAACAACTATGCTGCCCATCAAAAGAGGACTGGATTAAAAAAATGTGTTACATATACACGATGGAATACTACGCAGCCATAAAAAAGAACAAAATCATGAATTTCGCAGCAACCTGGATGGAACTGGAGTGTATAATACTGAGTGACCTCGCACAGAAACAAAGATCCGAGTATCACATGTTCTCACTCATATAATGGACCTTGAACATCCAATGTAATACTATAAGAAAATGACTGATGGTACTGGGAAGCTATGGTGGGGGAGGGGGATGGGATTAATAGTAGCAAATGTCTGTCTGGGGATGGGGAAACACCTCTTATCAACAGGGTGCCCGAGTGAAATGTAATTGTACACCTAACCCTTAACTGTATCCCACAAAACCATAATAAAAAATATTGATAAATATAAATAAATAAATAAATAAATAAATAAATAAATAAATAAATAAATAATTTTTTTAAAAAAACTAAAAAATCCTAAAATTTTGTTCTACCTAAGAAATCCCAAGGAAAAAAAGAAGGCAAGCTAGGGAAAAAATATTTGCAAATCATGCGTGTATGTGACAAAAAAAATTTTTTTGGTATTTAATCTGATTGTTTTCTGATTTTTTGGGCCTGTGAGTTGGTCTGTCATTAATTTTTAAAATACTCTCAGCCAATCTTTCTTCTGTTGCCCTCTCACTCTCTCTCCTTCATTCTAGAATTGGAATAATACCTATGTTATGCTGTTACATATGTCTCATAACTCTTGGATGTTGGTGTCAGATGATTCCAACATCTGAAATGAGCATTTTTTTCCCCTTGCCTTTTCTTATGCTTTATGAACATTTTATAACGGCTGGAAATTATGTGTAGTGCAGTAGAGGATAAATCATTTTTATGTCTGGAAATGGGGATCACTTTAATTGAGGGTGATTTGAATTAATCTAACTAGGAATCCAGCTGACCTTGCAGTTGCTATTGTTGTTGCTTTTGTTATCTTCGGTGTACCACAGTCTTCAATTTTCTCTTATATTACCATGTGTTTAGGGTAGGGCATGGTTTACCAAAAAGGTGTTGATTCAACGGTTTGCTTCGTGGTCTTTTGGACTGTGGCTCAGAGAGGGTCTGTTTCTTATGGCTACCCCAGCAGAATACCATTATTACTTCTAATCCATGCATGTTGGTCTGTTGGTGGGGGTGGTGAGGGTGGTATCATTCTCTAAAGTTCTGTTTAAGGCTCATTCTTAAGCAGGTTTGTGTCCGTGGGTCCCAGGGGTATGGTTTTCAGGCTATCACAAGTGCACTCTCTCCAGCAGAGTTATAGGCCCCAAAAGTATGCTTGTTTCTTTCCTATGATGAGAGAGACTGTTTGTCCCCTTCCCCAAGTTGCAATAGGTTTTGGCAGTACCCCAATGTCAACAGATTTTGTTATCCTCTTCCCTACCACAGATTGAGGCTTTTGTTACTGCTATGGTTTGAATGTATCTTCTAAAGTCCATGTGTTGGAAACTTAATCCCCAATGCAACAGTGTTGAGTGGTGGGGTCTTTAACAGATAACTAGTTCATGAGGACTCTGCCCTTATGAATAGATTAATGCTGTTAACCTGGGAGTGGGATAGTTATTGCAGAAGTGGGTTCCTGATAAAAAGGTGAGTTCAGCCCCCTTCTCTCACGTGCTTTTTTGCCCTTATGCTTTTCTGCCATTAGATGATGCAGAAAGAAGACCCTCACTAGATGCCCCCTTTCAATCTTAGACTTCCCAGCCTCCAGAACTATAAGAAATAAATCTTTATTCTTCATAAATTACTCATTCTCAGGTATTCTGTTTATAGTAAAACAGACTAAGACAGTTCCATAGGGGAATTAGGGAAGAAAAAGCCTGGAGGATTTTGTGCCCTTTCTGCAGCCAGTGCAGTGTTTTCCTAGGCCCACTGTACAAGGGAATCTTGTTCAGAACTCTCCTCCATCTTTATTACAAGCACCTGTTGGGATTTAGGGACAGTACTACATCAAGAGTGTGAGAACTCACTGACCCCATATCTTCAGTACTCAGAAGTTTTACATGCTCCCGTCAGCCTCAGTTCAACTATTTTTGCAGAATACACCTTACTGATGCTCAGCAGCTTCTGTCCCAGGTAAACAAGCACCCAGGTTCAATCTATCCCTGAATGTGTCTGTATTTCTCCAGATTTTGGGTGAGTTGATTTTTCTGTGACCTCAGCTATATAATACTTTCAGGAAAAGGCATGAGTTAGCAATTTGTCTAGCATTTTTTTTCTTGTTGTAAGGGTGACAGCTCTGTTCTTTCCAGATTCCTACATACCCAGACAGAAATTGAACTCCTGTGGTGAAGACTTAAATACTGCTTCCATTTCCTTAATAGCCGTAGACATGCTGAGGGGGATTTTTGTTGTTTTTTGCTTTGAATCTCTTCCTGAATCGGTTTGGTAAGATATATTTTTGTAGGACTCTGCCCATTTTCTTGTGTTTTTTAGTTTATTGACATGAAATTTCTCTTACCCATCATTTTTATTGTGGTAAAATACACATAATCTTTATGACTTTGATCATTTTAAAGTGCCCAATTCAGTGGAATATACTACATTCAAAAAGTTGTACAACTGTTACCACACTTTACTCCCAGAACACTTTCATCATCCCCAAAACAACCCTGCGCCCCAAAGGTGGTTATTTCACATTCTTCCTTCTTCTCAGTCTCTGGAAACTAATAATCAGCTTTCTGTCTCCATGGATTTGCTTATTCTGGATATTTCCTACAAATGGAATCATACATTAGATGGCTTGCTTTTGGTGGTTGTTGTGTGGCTTCTTTCACTTAGCATAAAGTTTTCAAGGTTCATGCATACCGTTGTAAGGGTGGTTGTTGTAAGCAAGTATCAGAACTTCATTTCTTTATATGTTTGAATAATATTCCAGTGTATGAATATACTGCTTTTATCAAACCACTTATCAAATGATGGACATTTTAGATTGTTGCCTTGGGAGTAGAATTTCTGGGTCATATCATTATTCTTTTTTTTTTTTTGTCTGAGACGATGTCTTGCCAAGTTACCCAGGCTGGTCTCATGCCCCTGGACTCAGGCAATCCTCTCACCTCTGTCTCCCAAAGTGCTGGGATTACAGGCGTGAGCCACCACTCCTGGCATATCATAATTCTATATTTAACATTGAGGAACAGCCAGACTATTTTCTATAGTGGGAGCATAATTTTACATTCTCACTGGCATTGTATGAGGGTTTCAATTTCTTCATATTATTGTTAACACTTGATATTTTCCATTTTAAAATATTATAGCCATCCTAGTGCGTGTGAAGTGATATCTTATTGTAGTTTTGATTTGCATTTCCCTAATGACTAATTAACATTGAACATCAATTCATTGGCCTGTTGGCTTTGGAGAAATGTCTGTTCAAGTTCTTTGCTCATTTGTTATTTTTTGTCTATTTAAATTATGATTAGTAAGTTTTCTACTTATAGTTTAGTCTGGATACCAGATCCTTATCAGATATATGGTTTGCAAATGTTCCCTCCCCTGGCATGCAGTCTTTTCACTTTCATTTTTCACTTCGATAATGTCCACGGAAATACAAAATATTTAACATTTGAGGAAATTCAATGTATCTATTTCTATTTTGTTGCCTTTGCTTTTGGTGCCACAACTAAGAAATCATTGGTAAATCTATGACCATGCAGATTTTCACCTTTATTTTCCTCTAAGAATTTTCTAGAATCAGCTCTTACATTTAAATTGTTGATTCAAGCCGGGCTCAGTGGCTCACCCTGTAATCCCGCGCCTTTGGGAGGCTGAGGTGAGTGCATTGCCTGAGCCCGCGGGTTCGAGACCGGCCTGGGCAGCGAGACCTCATCTCTACAATAAATAAAAAAATCAGCCAGGTGTGGTAGCGCATGCCTGTAATTCCGGCTACTTGGAAGGCTGAGGCGGAAGGATAGGCGGAAGGATCGCCGGAGCCCAGCGGGCGAGGCTGCGGTGGCCAGGAGCGGCCACTGCACTCCAGTCTGGGCGACAGAGTGAGACTCCAACTCAAAAAAATAAAAAATAAAATAAAAAATAAATTGTTGATTCAGTTGTTAATTTGGAAAGAACACAGCTGCCACCCTTATAAGAAAGAATGCTAGACAATATATTTAACAACTTAAATGTATTAATAAGAGCTAATTCTAGAAAACTCTTAGAGGAAAATAAAGGTGAAAATCTGCATAACCATAGATTTAGCAATGATTTCTTAGATGTGGTACCAAAAGCAAAAAAAAAAAAAGAAGTTGTTGTGAAAATATATTAGTTTTTTATATATTTTGAGGCAAAGGTCCAGCTTAAGTATATGGGTTTATTTCTGAAATCTCAATTATATTCCATAGTACAACACTGTTTTTATTACTGTAGCTGCATAGTAAATTTTGAAATCAGGAAATGTGATTTCTCCAACTTTGTTCTTTTTCAAGATTGTTTTGGCTATTCAGAGTTCCTTAAAATTCCATATGAATTTTAGGACATGCTTTTCTATTTCTGTAAAAAAAATACCATTGGATTTAAAAAAATATTTAGATTTCAAGGAGTACTCATGTGTATTTGTTACATAGACACATTGTGTAATGGTGGGGAAACTGCCGTTGGCTTTTGATAGATATTGTACTGTATCTCTTGATTATTTGAGAGTACTGCCATTTTAATGATATTACGTTTTTCAGTCCATAGACATGTAATGTTTTTCCATTTATTTAGATGTACACCTCTTTTAATGTGCTGCTTGAGTTGATTTGTTTGTATTTTATAGAAAAATTTTGCATCTATATTCATAAGAGATACTGGTCTGTATTTTTTTTCTGATATTGTCTGGTTTAGTATCATAGTAATACTAGTTTCATAGAATGGTTTGGAAGTTCCTTTTTCTTCTTTTTTTGGGAAGAGTTTGAGAAAATTTGTTGTTAATTATTTATTTATTTTTGGTCGAATTCACTAGTGAAGCCATCTGATCCTGGGCTTTTATTTGTTGGGAAGTTTTTTAAATTTCTGATTTTGAAGCTTCTTTCTTAGAGTTTGAAAACACCAAATGGCAGAGTCAATGAAAGGGCTACCATTTGCTCCAAGATTTAAAAGTCATATATAGAATTTACAAGAGGAGACCCCAAAGCAACCAGAATTTATTTATAAAAATCTGTGTATTTATTCCTTTTTTAAATAAACATTTTTTAAAATATGTGGGGTACAATTCAGGGTTAGGTATACAAATGTTCATTATGTAGGTACCCTTGCTGATGAGGCATGCCCCCCCTGCCCCGCTAGTTTCCCACTACTGCCACTCCCACCCCCGCTCCCCTGGCAGTTTCCCACTACTGCCAATCTTTTTCCTACGGTATTACGATAGTTCCTCAAGGTCCGCCTATAAGTGAGAACATGTGATACTCGGTTATTTGTTTCTGTGATAGATCACTCAGTATTATAGCCTCTAAATCCATCCAAGTTGCTGTGAAGTTCATAATTCTGTCCTTCTTTATGGCGGCATAATATTCCATTGTGTGTGTACACCACATTTTCTTCATCTAGTCCTCTTTCAATGGGCAGCATGGTTTGTTCTGTGTTTTTGCTATTGTAAATAATGCCATAATAAGCATGTGTGTGCAGGTATCCTTCTTATAGAGTATTTATTCTTACATGTTTAAACTTCAGCCAACTTCAAAGTACTCTCCGTTTGAAACAATACACCTATTGATATGCATTTTCCACTGCTCAAAACCATTTTAAAACTTGTCGATTTTGATGCATTTTAGTGCTTCTGCTGTTTCTTGTTTCACCTCTTCCACATTGACAAAACATTTTCCTTTGAGGACGTTTTTTCATCCAGAGAAACAAACAAAAAAATAGCTTCTCAGGGCAAGATTGGATTAATAGGGAGGGTGGGGAATGGGGGTCATACCATTTTTGGTCAAAAACTGCAGTGTGGACATGTGCGCTTGTAAATCACCCATCATGAAATGGACAAACATGTTGAAACAATCTCCAAAAAAAAATCACTGAAGATGAACGCAGCTGCTCAGAACAACACTAGCTGGTACACTGATGCTGATGTGTTCCTAGAACACTTATTTGGTAGGGGAAGCCTGTACTAAAAGGGACCCACTCTCAAATAAATAATTCTGGTATTTTTTGTATCCCCCTCATATAACCTAGATTCTCTTTGCTCTCAAACTTCAATACTGTCCGTCCTTCCATACTATCCAATGCCACTATTAGCATTGCTGACTTCTGCTCCACTTCTTTTAGTATACTCTTTCACCCTACTCCAAATTCCTATTTGCTTTTGCATTGAAAAATCAAATCTCTGGCCTATAGAAGAGAAAGGGTGCCTCAGAAGCCTCTGCTGGAGCAGAGGTTCCAGCATACACAGGGGCAAATCCTGAAACACATGGGCTTCCTGCCATTGCTACCACCACTCATTCAGTTCATTCTCCAGGCCACATTCTGTGGCATGACTACCAGAAGCTTCTGGCTCCTGGCTACCTTGTTTCTATGTCTTGGGTTTTGCTCAGGCATCTCCTTTGAAAAAGGAAGAAGATCCGCAGACCCATCTCCCACCCCTATCCTGGCCTTCTCCTCCCACCAACTCCAGCCTTGGAAACCACATTTGCTTCTCATTTTCAGTATGATTTATTTCCACTGCTCTCTCTGGGTCAGAAGGCCAAAGACCATGGAGCACAAGCCTGCTCCTGTGCCTATCATCTGCCCACAATCAGTACTGTAACATATCCATAGACTACTATGCAACTAGCCAGACCAGATCTTTTAACATCCAGTGTTGAAGATACATATAACACTCAGATTCTCATTCACTTGTAGGTAGGCTTATCCTCTTTCCCCCTCCATGAGCATATTGAGATTTCAATTTTTCCTTGGTGTTTCTGAGTTTACACAAGAATGGCAATTCTTGGCTCATGGACGCTTCCTCCATTTTCAAAGACAGCAGTATGGCATTTTCACATCTTCTCTGAATCTGACTTTTTTGTCACTACCTATGAGGACCTTGTGATTACGTTGGACCCACCCTAATATTCCTGAATAATCTCCCCATCTCAAGATCCTTAACGTAATCGTATCTGCAAAGTCCCTTTTTGCTATGTAAATTAATCTATCAAAAGATTTTGGGAATTAAAGCATGCTGTCTTTGGAAAAATCTTTATTGTGCCTACCACAGTATAGATAGAGTTGGATAGATATAGCTAGATACGGATATATGTATGCATAAATATAGTTATATAGATTGATAGACACATATAATTTAGGGAGTATAAATATGTCCTTAGTCATTAAAACCATGGTTATTTCTATTACACAATGCTTCTAAGATATTGTTTCAGAGTCAAAATCAAACATTGTCTCCTCAGCTCTCATACACCAGAAACAGGATCCTGGTCTTTATTCCAGTTTTCCAGGTATAGAACAGGAAAGTGTATTTCCAAGAAGCCTTCTTAGTACATCCCTTCCTCAAAATGAGTTTCTAACACAGTAAGTTCACAAACAAGCATCTGAGAATTTTTTTGCCCTCCTTTCAATTTTAATGACTTATGATATCATGCCATCGATTCCCAAAGCCTATTTATGAAGTAAGTTTCCCCACATTGACATACTACAAAAAAAAAGTGTGGTCAAGAATTTTTTGAGCCTTTCTTTGCACATGCAAAATTCCATTCTAATATCCCTAAAAGTTTTAATTTGTTCCAGCATCAACTCAAAAGTTGCAAGTCTAAAGTCTTCTGTAAACGTCATCAAAGTTAGATATGGATGAGATTCGAGGTACTATTCAATATGAGGCAAATTTCCCTCTAGCTACGAGCCTGTGAAACCAAACAAGTTATGTACTTCAAAAATACAATGATGGGACAAGCACAGGATAGATATTCCCATTCCAAAAGGGAGAAATAAGAAAGAAGGATGGAATAATAAATCTCAAGTAAGTCCAAAACACAGTAGGGCAAACAATATTAAACCTTAAAACTTAAGAATCATCTTATTTGATTGACTCCCTATCCTGCCTTCTGGAAACATCAGAGTGGGAATTTGGGCCCCCAAGGTTCTGGGTAGCCCTGCTCCTATGACTTTGCTGGGTGTAGCCTATACAGCAAGTCTTGTGTGTCTCACACCTGAGGCTCACCCAGGCTAGAGTTGTATGTCGGTGGCTCCATAGTTTTGAGGTTTTGAGAGTAGTTCCACTCTCATGCATCTACTAGGCAGGTCTCTGAAATTTCCTTACATCTATGGCAGCTCTCTTCCTGGGCCAAAGATTCTCCAGGGTCTCTTTTGAGTCTAGGTGGAGGTAGTTATGCTAGTACAACTCTTGTACTCAGTGTACCTCCAGAGTTAGCATTACACGAATGCTGCCAGTGTTTACTGATTATGCTTTCTGCGGGGCGGCCTAGGCTACATCTAGGCCTGCTTGAGCCACAGTCAGGAAGTGCTGCACTGGAATGTGAGGAACTGGAGTCTTGTTTTATCATTTTTTACAGAATAATAATTTTTCAATTCTGTGAGTACTTTTTCTCTTTTGGTTATAAATTCCAGCTTTAAATTATTTCTTTCTTCTCACGTTTTACTGCAAGTAGTCAAGAGAAGCTATACTGCATCCTCAACATGTTGCCTACGTATTTCTTCAGCTAAAAAGCCTATCTCATCACTCAGAAGGTCTTTCTTCCCAAATACCAGGAAACAGCCACAATTTAGCCAACTTTATAAGAATAGCCTTTTCTTCATTTTTCAATAACATGACCCTCCTTTCCATCTGAGATCTCACCAGAATGGCCTTTACCACCCATATTTCTATCAACTTTCTGTTCACAACTACTTAAGGAATTTTAAGGAAGATTGAGACTTTATCACAGCTCTTCTCTTCTGGGGCTTCACTGAAATCATCCTTAATGCTCCTTTCATGGCAATGTGTGATTTTTCTAGCATGCACTTCCAAATTCTTCCAGCCTCTATCCATTACCCAGTTCCACAGACAATTCTGCATTTTTAGGTATTTATTAAAGAAGTGCACACTCCTGGTATCAACTCCTGTCTTAGTTCAGGCTGCTAAAACAAAATACTTTAGGCTGGGCAGTTTATAAACAACATAAATTTATTGCTTACAGTTCTAAAGGCCAGAAAGTCCAGGATTTAAGGCACCAGCAGATTTGGTATCTGGTGAGGGCTCATTCTCTACTTCATATACTGTGTCCTCAGATGGCAGAAGGGATGAGAAAGTTCCCTCGGCCGGGCTCGGTGGCTCAGCCTGTAATCCCAGCACTTTGGGAGGCTGAGGTGAGTGGATTGCCTGAGTCCATGAGTTTCAGACCAGCCCAGGCAACCTGGCGAGACCTCGTCTCTACAATATGTCCAAAATTTAGCCGGGTGTGGTAGCGCGCATCTGTAGTTCCAGCTACTTGGAAGGCTGAGGCAGAAGGATCACCGGAGCCCAGCAGGTCGACTCTGGGGTGGCCGTGAGCATGCCACTGCACTCCAGCCTGGGCGACTGAGTGAGACTCTGACATAAAAAAAAAGAAAGTTTCCTCAAGCCTCTTTATCAGAGCACTAATCTTATTCATGAGAGCAGAGCCCCCATGACCTAATCACCTCCCAACTATCCCATCTCTTAATACCATAACTTTGAGGGTTAGATTTCAACATACGAATTTTAGAAGGAACACAAACATTCAGACCGTAGTATTTCTGCTCTTGGACATCAGTGATGAATGTTAATGTACAAAGGCTCTGAAAAATTCTGCAATACATAATCCTGATTAACATCCTTTAATATGTTTTTTCAAAAGTTTATTTGACCATAAAACACTTTTCTATTCTTAACACTTACCAATATCCCACAGGATACACTTTAATGAAGGCTACCCTAGGTTCCAGGGAAAGAGAAATCAAGATTTTCTGTTCCGAAGAGAAAAGATAAGGCATAGCTGTGCTTTGGGGAATGGGGCAAGGACATTCCTGAGAAAGCTGGGAATATCAAGTTATATATGCTCAAGCATTATCTGAAATATAATATATAAGAAAAATGCTCAACTCAGAACTTGCAGGTAAAAAATATGAGTTGCTAATATTTTGCCTTGCTTATTTCAACTCTCAGATTCTTGACTATTTAAAATTACTTTGACTCATGGCAAATGAACAATAGTCTGGTTTTCTCATGGTAACAGACAATATCATCTTTCCAGGTGGTATTGAGAGAAAAATGACAGATAGCTTTAATCTTTGTGTGTGTGTGTGTGTGTGTGTGTGTGTGTGTGTGTGTGTGTGTGTGTGTGTGTTGGAGTCTCACTGTCGCCCAGACTGGAGTGCAGTGGCCGCTCCCAGCTACCGCAGCCTCGACCTGCTGGGCTCCGGCGATCCTTCCGCCTCAGCCTTCCAAGTAGTTGGAACTACAGGCGCATGCTACCACGCCTGGCTAATTTTTTTTAAAATTTATTTCTTGTAGAGATGAGGTCTCGCCTGCCCAGGCGGGTCTCGAACGTGCGAGCTCAGGCAATCCACTCACCTCAGCCTCCCAAAGGCGTGGGATTACAGGCTGAGCCACCGAGCCCGGCTGATAGCTTTAATCTTAAAGTGTATACTGGCATTGAACAAACGCTTGTGTTGATTTTATGCTTGTATCAGGAAGATTCTTGATAAAAAACTGAAATTGATATGAGTTAAATATTAAGACTTGTGTCAATATAAGTGTCAGCAGTATTTCTGATGAGACTTTTTAGTATGTATACCAAATAAAGTGTTCTTAAAATAAAATTGGATGCATATTAAGTAGTAAAATATTTGGACTGGATGGAAAGTAGGATTCTGAATTAGAACACTATCTGGGTATAAAATATTTTAAATATGTTTAATTATTACTAAACTGTGACAAGTGAGGCGGTATGTACAGTGGCTAAGAGTGCAGATAATAGAGCCAGCCTGTCTTGATTAAAAGACCCTAGTTCTGGAGGGACTTCAGAGTGGCTGACTAGGGACTTCTAGTACTTATTTTCTCCACAAAGAACAACCAAAATAGTCAGTGTTAAATCACATTTCAAATAGATTATCTAAGAGAAAACAGTGGAATTCAACAGAGAAGTGACAGGACACACTCGTTTAAGGCAAGAAATAGAGAGGGAAGCAAGGCAGCCTGCTGGGCTAGGATTGGCTAGGAGCCTGGGTATGTTACCCAAAGAAGAGGAAGGATACGAGTTCCCATCACGGACTCCTACATTTCTAGCCACACCATGGAAGAGCCCTTCAGCCTTCATGGGCCCTAAGGCTAACACAGGGAACTTCCTGGAGGCTGCATGACAGCATTGCTCCAGAGAAGGAGCTCTCACTGGGTCCCACACACTCCATGAATCATAAGAGGTTGCAGTCCAGTGCCATTTTGAGAGCCCAGACCTGGCCAGACTATCCTGTCCTGGGGCCCAACAGCACCCCATATTACCACATCCTGGAGATTCATTGACATTCCCTTCACCTATAGCCACTGGCAATGACTATCCACTCCACTCCTCCAGGCAGCAGGCTACCATATACTTTCAAATGCTCTAGATGTCAGGATCCACCACCTAGAGCCACTGCCACTGCTGACTGCTGTCTCTGGGACCAAAGTATAAATCATTGACAGTAACTTCATTGTCCCCAGCAGCAGATCTACCATGTATTTACAAGCTTTTTAAGGACAGGCTACCCCACCCAAGTTGCTGCTTGGGGCTGAAGCATGGGCTCTCCAGTGACCTACCTACAACTACTGCGACTAGAAGTAACCCCTTCCTCTCGAACAGCAGGGCTGTACTTCAATTGCTTCTGCCCACCACCACCCCTCCTTGAGCATTCTGTTAGGGACCTGGAGATCACCCAACCTTTGTCTACCACAGCCAACATCTGCACACATGACTGGGAGGCCTAAAGGCAGGCCTGCCTGGCTTGGCTCCACTTCCCCAGTACCTGAGTATGTCATATGGGAAGCCTAGAGATCATCCTGTCCCATCTAGCACCACTGGCACCTGAGCACTCCTCCCAGGGGCCTGAGGATGGGCTCACTCAACCTCCTGCTACCACTACACTGGGCATTCACCTGCACACACCACCTGCAGGCCTGGAGATCAGCATGCCTACCACTTTGCAGCCACCACCAACACAAGTGTGGATTGTTTGGGTCCCATAGGGTTGTCACAACACTGCTGCTGCCATTGCCCTTGTCATGTCCAGAGACTCAAGAATCTGCTTATGCAGCTTGCCCACTGCTGTCACTGCTGGCATCTGAGCAAACCACATGGAGACCCCCAAAAATCACCCTGTCTGAATTTGCTAACACCAGTGCCAGCATACGCTGCCCTGGAGCCCAAGGACCAGAATTTTCAGCCTGCTGCTGCCACCACTGGGGCCTGAGGAACTACCTGGCATCCTTATTCTTAGCAAAACTTCACCACAGCCTCCACTGAAAACCTCATCCTACACCACTGAAACAAATCACAGATACCACTGAGGTAGTTTCTAGCTAAGAAATCATACAGTGACTACACTATTGCACAAACCCAGAATCAAAAGCAAAGTGCCTATACAAACAACACCATAGATGCCTCTTCAGGAAACAACACCATAGATGCCTCTTCTCCTGTGAAAACAAATTTTTAAAAAAATGCAAGAAGAAAATAATACATCAGATGTGCAGATATCAATGTAATAACACAAACATGAAAAAGTAAGGAAATATAACACCTCTAAAAAAAGACAATATGTAATTCTCCAGTAACATAATCCAATGAAAAAAATTTATGAAATCCCAAAAAAAGAATTCAAAATAATTACATTAAAGAAGCTCAGTGAAATACAAGAGAACAGAGATAAACAATATAAACAAATTAGAAAAGCATTTTAAGATATGACTGACAAATTTACCAAAAAGGTAGACATTATAAAAAAGAACCAAATAGAAATTCTAGAACTTAAGAATAAAATAGAAAAAAAAAGAAAAAGGCAAGTAAAGAAAAAAAAAAAAAAAACCTCAAAAATAGACTAGATCAAGCAGATGAAATAATTCCAGAACTTTAAGACAGGTCTTTTGAAGTAACCCAGTCAGAAAAAAAAAAAAAAAGAAAAATAATTAACAAGGCCCATTGACATATGGGACACCATAATGTGAACTTATGTTTAAATTTTTGGTGTTCCAGAGGGAAAAGAGAAAACAGAAGGGATAGAAAACCTCTTTAATAAAATAATAGCTGAAAACTTTCCAAGTCTAGTAATAGATGTAGATATCCTGATACAGGAAGTTCAGAGATCTCCAAATAGATATAATTCAAAAAGGTCTTAATGGCACATTGTAGTCAAACTGTCAAAGTCAAAGGCAAGGAGATATTTCTAAACACGGTATCAGAAAGTATCTAGTCACTAAAGTATCAGAAAGTATCTAGTCTCTAATAAAGAAACCTCTATTAGATTAACAGTGAGTTTTAAGCTTATAAGCGGAAACCTTATAATCCAGGAGCAAATGGGATGATATATTCCAAGTGCTGAAAGAAAAAAAAAACTGTCAGCCACGCATACTGTACCCAGTACAGTTATTCTTCATCTTACCCCATTTATAATGGCTGTCATTAAAAAGACCAGTAATAACAGATACTGACAAGGATTCAGAGAAAAGGAAAGTCTTATACATCTTATACACTGATCAGAATGTAAATTATTACAACCACTATGGAAAACAGGAGGGAGATTTATAAAAAAAAAAAAAAAAACCTAAAAACTAAAAATAGAGCTGCTATACAATCCAGCAATCTTACTACTGAGTATCTATCCAAAGGAAAAGAAATTAGTATATCAAAGGGATATCTGAATCCCCATGTTTATTGAAACACTATTCACAATTGCAAAGATATGTATCAACCTAATTGTTCATCAGCGGTCAGAAGAAAGAAAATGTGTTATATATACACCATGAAATATTTTTTGACTATAAAAAGAATGAAATCTTGCTATTTGCAGTGACATGGATGGAACTGAATGTCATATGTTAAGTGAAATAAGCCAGAAACAGAATGACAAATATTGCATTTCTCATTCATATTTGGGAGCTAAAAAACTTGATCTCATGGAGGTAGAGAGTACCACAATAGATTCTAGAGTCTGGGAATGGGCGTGTATATGTGGAAGGGTTGTGAATGAAAAAGAGTTGGTTAATGAGTGAAGATATACAGTTAGATAGAAGAAATAACTTTTAATGTTCAATAGTAAAATAGAGTGACTATAGTTAACAACGATACATTGTATATTTCAAAATAGCTAGTAGACAGAACTTGAAGGGTTCCCACACACAGAAATAATAAATATTTCAGGTGATGGATGCGCTAAATACGCCAACTTGATCATTATACATTCCGTGCATGTAAAAAATTACATGTAATCCATAAATATGTTTAAGTATCATGTATCAATAAAAACTAAAAAAGACCCTAGTTATATTATTGCAAGTTTTAGAACCTTGGGTAATGTGACAGGTTCTCCTTTCTTTTAATATGTAAAATGGGGAAATAATGATATCCACTTTATAGGGTTGTTTTGAAGATTAAATTAGTTAATATATGCACAGCAGTTAGAGCAGTTGCTGGTTTATCTTATATCCTGAGTTATGCTATTTTAATTATTACTACTTTGAAAAGCATACACTAAATAACAATGTATCTAGATGAAATTATTTTACAATTTTACCCTGATCTTTGTCTTAGTTAATTGTAAATTCCAAATAAGTAAAGCTCAATCTGATAGAGTTTTTAAAAAATTGCTTATTAAGTAGATTTCAAAATAAATGAATGGCATTTTCTTGCTTTCAAATAATGTATTTAATTGTTTTATAAACTCTAATGCTCAAAATTGTATTGTTTCAGAATTTCACTTAAAATTCATGATAGAATATGGAAAATAAGAATGCTTTGCAGTTTTCATATAAAATTGTTTATAGAAAGGAAACTCAACATCTTGAGCATTTAAGTTAGGGTGCAAGCAAGCTGGTATTCTATGCTAGATCATCTCAATTAGTGAGATCCACATTGAAAATTAAAATATGCTTTTTAGGGGTTACCTAGCAGCAAAATCAGATTAGCTTTGAATTTAAACACCTGGCATATAAGTTGGGCACATTCCAATTCTAGACTTAGGATCAAAGTTGAATATGAGAAATCTACCAACTAGTGTTTGACTTATTTCATTTCATCTTTTAATAGCATTCTAAATCATGTATCTATTATAAAAATGCCAAATAAAATTTAACTAATTTAGAATAAGTAATCCAATTTTAATTAAGAAATCCAGGCAAGTGTGTCTTTAGGAAAGCATGATGTTATTATCTATTAATAATAATATTTTAATTAAAAACTATATGACAAGTTGTTTTGAGACTTTACCTACATAATCACATTTAATTCTCACTAACATCTCTGAAGTAAACATTGTACCCATCATACAAATGTGACAATGGTTTTAAGTGATTAAAGGACTTACCTTTTTTCATACAGTTAGTAATTTGCAGAAACAACATTTGAATTACATCATCTGAAATAAAGGTATATGCCTTAACCTCTATAGTATTAACTCCATAATAAAGAAAATTAACTTTCACTTCATTATAAATATCAAATTTTTAATTTTTTGTGAAGGCAAAGAAGCATATAACCAAAGTGACTTTGGCCAAAGTCATACAGCATTGTGACTTTTTAAAAAAATGGTAAGATATCACTATCTGAATAGGGAAATATGAAAATAGCAGGGATTTTGGAGTCAGAGTGAGATTTAAATCCAGGCTTCACTGTCTACTCATAGTGTGATCTGTAAAAGAGATAACAACAGCAACATTATTATTAGGAGAAGTACATTAGATAAGATCTAGCATAGTACCTTTTACTTTCAACAAGATTAGCATTTTAAAAGCTGTTAAAAATGCTTTAGTAAAGAATCACATTTAACCTCTTGTTTCTCAAGTAGATCTCCTTTTGAGTGTCAGTGTCACCTATTTTTATTTCTTGGAACCTAATGTTCTATAGAAGCAAGCATGAAAAGCTCTACGTTAAAGTTGTCATCTTTCTAAAGAGAGAGAAAATTAATAGGGGTGCCATAGGAAGTAGTAGTAACAAGGAAAAGGGTGAAAGAGAAGTGAGACACACCACTGAAGATGATTTTACAGGTTTAGATTAATGATGAAACATGAAGAAGGAAAGAAGATGATAAAGGATGAACAATTCAAAAGTTTGAGCCTGAATTAAACTAACACTTCAGTTTTGCTGGTGTGCTTCTTTAAAATGTCTATTCACAACAACTTGGATGGATTCAGAGTCGATCATATGTGATCTATCACAAAAACAAAGAATAGAGTACCATATGTTCTCACTCATAAACGGACCTTGAACAATTATAATGCTATAAGAAATCGATTGGCAGTAGTGGGAAACTGCCAGTGGAGGTGGGGTGGGATTGGCAGTTGAGGGAAACTGCTAGGGGAGGGAGGGGCACACCTCATCAACAAGGTCACCTGCATAATCAACCTTTTTTTACCTAACCCTGAATTGTACCTCACATCTTTATAATAAAAAAAATTTTAAATGTATATTAACTTCTGTGGTTGAGGCATTTTATTTAGGCCTTCAGCATTTTGCAGGGAGGTATCAACAAATAATAGCAATGAAATTATTGAATTTACTGACTTATGGCTCGAAGAATGTTCTTGCTGTCATGGGTGAATGCTTAGGCATATGTATTTCAGCATTGCCAGTACTGGATGAAGAGTGCTAAAAAAGACAAAAGTAATCTCCTTAGTACAAGAATTCCTGAGAAATGCTCTGCACATTTTCTTAGGGACGTTTAGATTCTGGACATGAGAGAATGAATGACTTCAAAACTGTACAAGTTGTTCCCACAGGATCTGTCCAGTTATAAAGAAACCCCAGTCAAATGGAGCATATTTGGATGTTTCAGCCAGCATCCTGCTGCCAGCACAACTGTCTTCTATATATTTTCTTAAGTGTGATATCAGTGGAATAAATTGTGAGACGTATGAAAAGTTTGAATGGACTATACTAAATGTTTACTTTGGATAACTTGCTGAATTCTTTATCAAGAGGAAATTATGGCACAATCTTATAGTTGAAAGAGAAACAAAGTTTAGAATAATTTTATTGGGCAACATTTTCTCAGAAAATTCAATTATAATAATCCCCATGCATAGCAATATTTCTTAATAAGAAAAAATTAGATCAGTTGAAAATGAAAGCATACAGATTGCATATAAATGGAGTCAATTTTATAGCATTTTTTCTATTGTGTATTGAAACTTTTATTTTGGAAACATGGACCACCAATTCATAAAAGCAAATTAATTATTCCCTCTCCCCTCCAAAAATGTGAAAAACCCAAAATATAATTTCCTCATTCCCACTCTGAGTAAAAGTAAAACCCCACAGATATGAAACTATTCCATTCTTTGAACACTACTGGCTAACATCTACTGTTTAGGTATTATTTTTCTAGCTTTCACATTAGGAATCAGTACACAATCCCTGGAATAGAAAGCAAAGGTTTAAAAAAGAAAAAAAATAAATAGAAAAAAAAGCCTGAAAGTGGTTTCAACAATAAAATATTCTTTATTCTTTTTTCTTCCAAACATCAAAGAGTCAACTGCTGTTTAATATGATATGATGTAGAAATAAAATCTGGCAGCATCTCTCAGTTTGAGGCAAATCTCTTTTTATATCATATGCAGGGGCAGAGAGTCAGTGGTGATGATCTCAAACACAGCATGTTTGCTTGCGTTTATCATTCTTTTAGATTAGAAATTAAATACAGAATTACTTCTCACCAATCATTACATCCAATAGTCATCCTTCACCAATGGGTGAGCATTGTTTTGTTGAAGAAAAGTATTTAGAGAATTTCTTGTTGGAGCAGAGTCATTTCAAGGATCACATTTTTTTAATGGCTGTTTCAATACTCTTATTTGCAGATAAAGCTAAACACAAAGAAGTAAAGAGGGTTTTACTGGCATGCTAATCTTCAAGTAAAATACTGGTGAAAAACATCAGAGTTTCCTGGAATTCAAGCTGAAAAAAATTATATAATAGAAAAATAACTCATTTTGCAAATATTTCTTAACTTTCAAAAACAAGGACATATGTAAGCCAGCTACATTATTAGTCATTCTTTTATTATTTAACTCTTACTGTATGTTATTATTTAGACCTATCCTGGAGAATTGAAAATTTGGTGTACATTCACTTGAAAATTGAAATTGTCCATTCCAGCATTTTCTGAATATAATGTCAACTGTCAAGGTCATTCTAAGTATGATACTGATTCTATGTACTGATTTTTTGTGGAATAGTAGAAAGATCAGGGTATGTGAATTCTGACGGCATAGACTCCTGTGCTGACTCTTCCTTTTATTATCTAAATGAGTTTGGAAATACCAGTTTGTTTTTTAAATTTCTCTAAAATTATAAAGTTCATGCTCATAGTAAAAAATTTAAATTCAAACAGTAAAAGAGAATATACAAAGAAAAGTCATTTTGCAATTCCCTAGTTTGACTATCAGGAGTTTTTGTATCATTCTAGAAGATTTATGCATATATATATATAAGTATATGTATTTATCATTTTAAAAAATATAAACTTAAAATGATGCAAAACTATAAAATTCCTAGAAGGTAGCTATGAAGTAGAGCACTGCTTATCAATCTCAGGGGAGTAGAACATAGTACAGCAGTTTCCAGTCCCAGGGGAAGTCTAACCCCTTCTGTCCATTGCATCTTGGTATTGGAGTCACCAAGGAAAACATAATGCAGTCAAGTACTGGATGAAACAATGCTTTACTTATACAGAGAAGAGGCAGTATAAGATCAGCTCCAAAAATGTGTATCGGTCCCTCCAGCTAGTGCATCCTCCCACCCAAGGCAGCTGATGCAGGAAAATTGGCTTTTGCGCACCCCTTTTGCTGTCATCGGTGAATGCTTAGGCATATGTATTTCAACATTGCCAGTACTGGATGAAGAGGGCTAAAAAAGACAAAAGTAATCTACGTACCACAGTAGAAGCTCACCAACCTCTTTCCCACTAAGTCTGAAACCCTGAAAGCTGGGAGCCTGCCTGAGGGTCATTGATATACAAGCTAAAGCAGAACAAAGGAATATTCACTGAATCTACAGGGAAAGATACGCCCATATGAGGCGATAAGCCCCACAGAGACCATGAGGATTCTTTCTCTCTTGGTAAAGACACATTCCAGGTCAAGGCCTGTTCTTATATGGCCAAATGGGAATTGAAAGACTGTATACATGATACTGTCTTTCCCAACAATAACCCAGGAGAGAAAATTTCAATTACCTTGAATATGGCAATGACTTTTAGATACAACAGCAAAACCATAATTCATGAAAGAAAGAATTATTAAAGTGGACTTCATTAAAATTACAAATTTCTGGTCTATCAATGACACTGTCAAGAGAATAAAAATACAAGAAACAGACTGGAAGAAAATATTTGCAAAAGACTTATTTGATGAAAGAATGATATCCAAACTATACAAAGAACTCTTAAAACTCATTAACGTAATTTAAGAATGGGTTCAGAAAGCAAACTATCCAATTAAAATGTGAGCCAAATACCCTAACAGACACCTCACCAAGGTAGATGTTCAGACAACAAATAAGCATATGAAAATATGTTCCACATCATATTCAGTGGCGAAGTGAAATGCACATTAAAACAACCATGAGATACCACCATGCACCTATTAAAAAGGTCAAAATCCAGAACACAGACAATATCAAGTGCTGATGAGGATGTAAAGTAACAGGAAATTTCATTTATTGCTGGTGGAAATGCAAAATGGTACAGCTACTTTGCAAGACATTTTGGCAGTTTCTTTCTTTTCTTTCTTTCTTTTTTTTTTTTTTTTTTTGAGTTAGGGTCTCACTCTGTCTCCCAGACTGGAGTGCAGCTCCCGGCCACTGCAGCCTTGACCAGCTGGGCTCCAGTGATCCTTCTGCCTCAGCCTTCCAAGTAGCCGGAACTAAACTACAGGTGCAGCCTGGGTGACAGAGTGATACTCCGACTCTAAATAGATAGATAGATAGATAGACAGGCAGATAGATAGACAGATAGATAAATAAATAAAAAAGAAATGTGCTACCAAGTAATGAAAAGATGTGGAGGAAACTTAAACACATATTACTGAGAGAAAGAAGCCAATCTTAAAAAGCTACATACTATATGATTCCAATTTATAAAATTCAGGAAAAGGCAAAACTATAGAGATAGTAAAAAAGATCAGTGGTAGCCGGGCTCGGTGGCTCAGCCTGTAATCCCGCGTCTTTGGGAGGCTGAGGTGAGTGGATTGCCTGAGTCCGCGGGTTCGAGACCCGCCTGGGCAGCGAGACCCATCTCTACAATAAATCAAAAAATCAGCCGGGCGTGGTAGTGCATGCCTGTAATTCCAGCTACTCGGAAGGCTGAGGCGGAAGGATTGCCGGAGCCCAGCAGGTCGAGGCTGCGGTGGCCGGGAGCGGCCACTGCACTCCAGTGTGGGTGACAGAGTGAGACTGCAACTCAAAAAAAAAAAAGATCAGTGGTTACCAGGGACTAGAGTGGAGAGAGGGCTGCATAGACAGAGCACAGAGGATTATTAGGGTAGTGAAACTACTCTGTAGATACCATAATGGTGGATATACATCTTTACACATTTGTTCAAACCCATGGGATGTAGAACACCAAGAGTGAACCCTAATGTAAGCTGTGGACTTTGAGTGATAGTGATCTATCAATGTAGGTTCATCAATTATAGCAAATGCACCACTCAAGTGGGAGACGTTGATAATGGCAGAGGCTATACATGTGTTGAAAAAGGGAGTTATTGGAAATCTCTGCACATTCTACTCAATTTTTCTGTGAACCTAAAACTGCTCCAAAAATAAAGCCTATTAAAAATACAAATGGGATCACCTTATACATTTTCTTCTACAACGTGTGTTTTAAAAATCATATATCATGGGTGTCTTTTCACATTAGTACATTCAGGCCTGCTTCATCTGTTTAAAGACTGAATAATTAATTTAACTAATTGCCTATGGAAGAATATTTTGATCCATCTCAGTATTTTATACATAACCTCTTTATATACTGGCACGTTGAAATGGCACTGAGTACTAGAAAATTCCTTCTCCTAAAAGTATACATTTTGCATTGATTAAAAGTACAAATGCCTGAGGCAAGAGGATTGCTTGAGGCCAGGAATTTGACACCAATCTGGGCAACATAGTGAGACCCCCCCATCTCTAATATAAAATTAATAATTTAAAAAGGAGCACAAATTATTCAAGTTTTGAAAGCGGTATGGTAGAGTTGGTAGTTGGAAACTGAGTGCTCAGGATCTCAAGTGCTAAAAAGATGGTGGCATTCCTATGGTAGTTCAAACAAAAATTAATTAATGTCACACAAATGTGGCCTTAATAACTTCCAATGTTAGATGGTAGCTTATATGTAAAAAGACCACTGTCACTTTTACACTTTTATGTGTAAAAAGGTCACTGTCACTTTGTACTATAGAGAGAATGACTAAAATGCATCAACCTACACAGAAAAATAAAAATAAATAAATGTTTCCTTACAAGTTCTAATATTTATTTGGTGTCAGTAAAATGGCCCAAAGTTTGAAGACCACGGCAAATTATAGCTGTGTTAATGATAAACCATGAGATTTACTGTTTAAATTCGGTAGCTGAAAGAATTTCTTTATAAGGAAGATGAAAAACAAGACATTTATAATGTGTATTATTTCCACACTGCATTACTCTTTGGAAACACATGACAACAGTCATAGGAATTTTGTTATTACAACCTTTCCCTTCATATTCACATCATGTTGATAAACTAAAGCTCTCATTTTCTGGGAAGATCCTTATCCATAGCAAAGGAAGAACAGTGAGCCTTCAGTGAGGGGGTTGAGAAGCCAAATGACCTTCAGTTTTGAGGTAGTTATTTACAAGTACTTAAAAAGTCTCCTCTGTAAGGTGACTATCATAAAGGGAAAGAGAGGATGAATCCACTTAGCCACTAAGTGGTTCTCCTGCTGTGGCAGCATATCCAGACAAATTTAAAGCAGATTCAGAACTTGAACTCTGTTTCCATTTTCTACAAGTAACACACATAAAAGGTCTGTACTGTAAATCTGAAGCATGTGGTCATTTGTGAGGGTCATGTGTTAGCAATCTCAGTCCAATCAGCTGCACAGTGGGCTTAAAGGGATGACAGAAAACATCCTCACAGGCTTGATGATCATTTTTACCTTTAAACTTTTATTTTCAACATTCACGCTTAGGTTATTCGATGCATTTAAAGTGTTCTTTAATACTGTGGCGAGGATTGTTGATCATGCTTCCAGCAATTGAAATAGCACCCAATTAACAAATAATGGTTTGGTTAGCTGAAAGCCTGCATTGTTATCCAGAGTGACCAAGCTCTTTTAATAAGTGCAGCGTCCTCAGTTGACTCAAGCAGGTGAAGAGTTGTTCAGCATTCATGACAACATCATATGAACTATCTGGTAAGTCTTCTGCTGAAAGTGAGGGGCAAAGTCAGAACCTGCTGTCATCTCACTGCTGGTCCACAGTCTGTAAATGTAGTAGCAGATTCTGGCTCAGAGTCCCAGGCCTGCCTTGGTTTTCAGTGCCTTCTAGGCTGTTGCTGGGAGTTGTGGCGCAGAGCTAGACCAGGAGCAGGAGAGGCTTTTGGGGGCTGGTACATGGACCTCCAGGAAACACTAGTTATTTTTTTAGACTTCAGTTTTCACGTATGTATAATGGGGATGATGCTATATAAATTACCAAAATATTAATATTGATTATCTCAGTATCCCAACTACTTTTTGGCTTCTGTCTCTCTCTCGGTGTTAAGTGTTACTGACTTTACTTTATCTGTATCTTCATTGTAAAAGTTCCCTGAAGTCTTAATTTTTACTAGGCATGACATGTATAAACAGGCAAGACACACATCAAACAAGAAAGAATGAAGCAATACCTGTAGGTAAGACTTGAGGTACATAGAGCAGGGGCATAGAGCAATCAATATAGTGTGAAATAAGATATTAGAAAGACTTCTTTTGAATCTTTGCCCCAAATAGTTCATCTACTTAGTGTTGAACATTTTATATTCTCTTTTTAGTGGGGGGAATGCTTCAGGACATTGGTCTGGATGAATTTTTTTATAGTAAGACCTAAAAAGTCTAGGCAACCAAGGCAAAAATTGTCAATATGGGGTTACATCAAGCTAAAAAGCTTATGCACAACAAAGGAAACCATCAACAAAGTGAAAAAAGCAACCCACAGAATAAGAGAAAATATTTGCAGACTATTCATTCAACAAGGGAGTAATAATCAGAATGTATAAGAAACTCAAGTCAACCGCAAAAACAACAAATATTCCAATTTTAAAAATGGAGAAATGAGCTGAATAGATATTTCTCAAACAAAGACATACAAATGGCCAACAGACATATGAAAAAGATGCTCAACATCACTAAGCATCAGAGAAATGCAAATCAAAACTACACTGACATGTCATCTCACCCCATTTAGAATTCCTATTAGTAAAAGAACAGTAAATAACAAATGCTGGCCAGGGTATGGAGAAAGGGGAGTGTACTTGTACACAATTAGTAGGAATGTAAATTAGTACAGCCACTATGGAAAACCAAATGGAGGTTCTCCAAGAAAATAAAAATAGATCTACCATATGATTCAGCAATTCCACTGCTGGGTATTTATAAAAAAAAATACATACATACATATATATATATATATGTAAGGAAATCAGTATGTTGAAGAAATAACTTGCACTCTCATGTTTATTACAGCATTATTTACAATAGCAAAGATATGGAACCAACCTTAGTGTTCATCAATGGATAAATGGATAAAGAAAATGTGATATATATATACAATGGAATTTTATTCAACCATACAAAGAATTAAATCCTGTCATTTGCAGCAACATGGATGGAAGTAGAAGACATTATGTTAAGTGAAATAAGCCAGGCACAGAAAGACAAATGTCACATGTTCTCACTCATATGTGGGAGCTAAAAAAAAAAAAAATTGATCTAATGAAGGTAATTAATAGAATAGTAGTTACCAGAGGCTGGGAAAGACAGTGGGCGGGGGGTGAAGAGAGGTTTACTAATGGGTCCAAATTGCAGTTAGATAGAAGGAATAAGATCTAGTGTTTGGTAGTACAATAAGGATGACTATAGTTAGCAATAATTTATTGTATCTTTCAAAATAGCAAGCAGAGAAGATTTGGAATGTTATTTTTTTGTGGAAAGTTCTTAACACAAAGAAATAGTAAATGTTTGAGGTGATGGATATCTTAATTACCCATATTCGATCATTATACATTGTATGCTTATATTAATATATCATGTGTGCCCCATAAATATGTACATTATTATGTATTCATTAAAATTGAAAATAAATAAAACATTAAGTGTATATTTTTATCAGATCTTCACATATTTGTACTCATTTTCAATAATTAGGGTGAATTCTTTACTAGCAGACATCGTTAACTTTTGTAATTGCATATTTAAAAAAATGTCTTAGTAACTTTCCTCAAAACCATAAAGTATATAGGATTTGTGTATGCTATTACAATGAGAAATGAAACTTATAGGATGTCCTTATAAAGAAACTTAATTTTTCCTCCCATTGTTTCTTTAAATCTCTATGGCCTTGGTCCTTCATCTGCCCAGATTCCAAATCTAGCAAGACTTTCCTGGTCATTCTTAGATGATACCAACTGTTTTCTGATCACTTCAGTTAAAAACAAACTAAACAAACAGAACCAGTATTGGTTTATAAATTTAAATGCCTCACCCTATATACTTGACATTACTTGAATTTTCTTTTAAGTCAGAATTTTTTTCTCCCCATGTTCTGCTGTTCCTTCAGAAGGAAGCCTGAAGTTGGGGATGGGAATAGTGATAGCTTTCGTATGACTTTCCCCACTTGCAGCTTCAAGTCTTTTTTAAAAAAAATCTAGTCAACCATATTTCTGACCCTTCCAGAGTAGGAGTACAGGGAGTGAGAAGTAAAGGGAGCATAAACATTCTTATTTGGCTAGTGATATATTTGTGCTTTCTGTATCCGGCATTCATTTAAAATTGAACTTTTGTCTTATGAATACTTCCAGGTTCTTTTGAGCTTCCTCTTCCCCTCTAGTAGTCCCCTTGACATAGGAAAACATCTGTCTGCTTTCTTGCTCCACACTGAGAACCATAGGCAACCTGCACTATATTCACCTACCCCATTCTGGATCTTTCTTCTGGATAACCCCTATCCAGAAAACATTCACATATCCTTTGCCTGGACAAATTGGACTTCAGGTCACCAAGTTCATTGCCTCACTTCTTCATTATACCTTCAAAGCGGTTAGCCATCCATTTCTTGTACTTTTGATTTTCCTTGAAAGTGCCAAATAGCAGTTGATTGTGTCTTGTAAACTGCTAGGGACACATGAATTTCTAAGTTTGAGAAGAAGGGCAACCATTGACTTGCCTCTTGAAACTTGTTGCCATTATGTCCTTGAATCCTTGTTACTGAACTCTATCCTTTCATCCTAACCTCCAAATTTGCACAGGGATTTCATAGTCTTAAATATTTTCCCATGTCTCCTAAGAAACCCAAGCTATGCACCCTATTTCCTCTTTCATTTGTCATCACTTTATCTGTTATTGGGAATACAATTCTTACTACAGTACTTGACACCTAGGCTACTTCTTATTTGCTGATCCTCATTTTAAGATTTTGAAGCCTTAAGGAATGTAGGTCATTTAAAAGATTAGACTGAGCCAAAATAATTAGGAGATTAAATTATTCATTGGCTGAATATCCTATACCAAGTTTTGCATACTCATGAGCTGATTTTTAGAAATCTGTGCCCCCAATATTAATGCAGCTAAATTGCTGAAAAGGAATATTTAGTAATAATTTTAAAAATGAAATAAATAGAAATCATTCACCCCAAGAACTTTGAATAAATATTGTGTTTGCAAAATCATCTGTGTTTTGTCATATGATCTTCACTAATACTCCTTTTCCTTCTCCTGTAATCTAGTACAGAGATTCTCAATATTTGGTTTAGCATAACACATGTAAAGGATACTATAACAACCTGTGACGCTGCCATGGATGATGCCAATGCCATATGCAAGTCCTGAGTATGCCATATTGTTTCAGAGACCTACTTATTTGAGCTGAGTGTACTTCCTGATACCCATTATTCTTGGTTAGCTACTGAAATTGAGCTCAAGCATCAGTTAGTTCTATGTATATTTATTGAATGTCTACTATATTCCAGGAATTTTAACTATACTAAAGTAAATTTAAAATTTAATCAAGATCTGTCTAGTAGGAATGACAGGAATATAGCATTGTTGATTCAGCAACTACTTACTGAGTGGCTTCAGTGAGATAAAGATCTGACATGAAAAAGTGTCCAGCCTCACTAATCATCAGAGAAATGCAAATCAAAACTGCATTGAGATACACCTAACTCCAGTAAGAATGGCCACCATTAATAAAACAATAGATGCTGGCGAAGATGTGGAGAAAAAGGATTGCTTCTACACTGTTGGTGGGAAAGCAAACTGGTAAAACCTCTATGGAAGTTGGAAGTGTGGTGATTCTTTTTTTGCTTTTTTTTTGAGTTGGAGTCTCACTCTGTCACCCAGACTGGAGTGCAGTGGCCACTCCCCGGCCACCGCAGCCTCGACCTGCTGGGCTCCGGCGATCCTTCCGCCTGAGCCTTCCGAGTAGCCGGAATTACAGGCACGTGCTACCACGCCCGGTTGATTTTTTGATTTATTGTGGAGATGAGGTCTCGCTGCCCAGGCGGGTCTCGAACCCGCAGGCTCAGGCAATCCACTTACCTCAGCCTCCCAAAGGCGCGGGATTACAGGCTGAGCCACCGAACCCCAGCTGATGATTCTTAAGAGAACTAGAAATTGAACTTCCATACACCCCAGCAATTGCCCTTCTGAGAATATACCCAGAAGAACTTAAATCACTCTACAAAAAAGATACTTGTGCATGCATGTTTATTGCAGCACTGTTCACAATAGCAAAAACATGGAAGCAGCCATGCTGCCCATGAAAACTGGACTGGATTAAAGAAAATGTGGTACTTACAATAAAATATTATGCAGCCATAAGGAAGGACAAACATGGACTTTGCAGCCACTTGGATGGACTTAGAGTCTATAATACTCAGTGATCTATCACAGAAACAAAGAACTGATTACTACATGTTCTCACTCATAAGCAGACCCTGAACATTTACCATAATACAATAAGAAAGGGATTAACAGGAGCTGGAAACTGCTGGGGGTAGGGGTGGGGAGGCACATAACATTAATAAGAGTACCTAATCTCAAACCAGGTTAAGTGGGGACTAAAGAAAGGTCTCAGTTTTACCTATATGATGACCACTTATATACCTAATTCTGAATTGTATCCCACACCTTTAAAATAAAATTTTAAAAAATCTGATCTCATATTATTGAATATGCCAGAGGAGAGCAGTTTGTTGAGATTTTTTAGCAAATATGTAAATATAAACACGTGGACACATTATCTGATCAAAATTATTGTAATAGAACAGATTGTGAAACTATTTATGATGATGATTACAGGATGCTTCATGGGATAGAATAAGACACTATGATCACATTTATAACATTTTGTGTATTTGCTTTTGGCATAAAATAGTTGAGCAAATAAAGACTTAATAATCCCATCATTTTATCTCATGCTCCAGATTTCTGAGTATGGAAAGGGATTCTCGTTTTCGCCTCCTTGTCCCAGAATAAAGAAGGCATCAATAGGTACACAGGGGTAGGTAGGGCTCATTCTTGGAATGAGCAGTGTGAGGTGGAGAGTGATATGCTCAGGGAGCAAATTGGTGGATAGAGTTTATAGGGCTGGAAATTTCTGGTAAGCAGCTGGTTTAAATAAGCAGATTTCCTGTTAAATTGATCCTAGCTAGCTGAGCAACTGAGAAGTAATCAGTTTTCTCTAAACCTGGATATATCCTATTTCCTTGATTTATGTGGCCCAACCCTGTTCCTATTCCTTGGGCCCGCAGTACTCTGAGTGGTCTGTAAAATACCTCTCCCTTCTATCAATTTCTGTTGTGCTATGTTTTGTTAGGATCTCCAGGCACCAAGTGCATTCTTCTTACATACAAGTGATATACAAAAGAGTCAGTTTTATAAACTTTTGCAAATCTGGAAACTTTTCTTAAGGTTATTACTAACTTAATCCTAATATAAATCTTGTCTCCTAACATTACGAATAACAATAATAACAAAATAATAGCAGCTAGCATTTATTTAGTGTTTAGAATGCTTCAGGCACTGCTCTAAGTGCTTTTTGTATAGTGGCACTTTAATATTCACAACAACCTAGGCGGTAGGCACTATTACAGTCCTCATTTTACAAGGAAGTTGATACATGAAGAGTATAAGTAACTTGCCCAAGGTCCAACAGCTAGGATTTTGACAATAGAGTCTACATTTTTAACCAATATACTGCCTCTTGGTTGAACTGATGATAGCAGTCAAGTGGCTTTTCAATGTCTGATAATGTGTTCATGGCTTTGTAGTTTCAGTTATCAACAAGTCGTCTTCATCAACCAGGTTACTTCTTAGGTATATGCTTTTGGAATTCTGTTTGAAGCCCTCTCATGCACTTCCACCCCATAATCTCAAGATTTGTGGAAATGTTTCCTGGTCCCTTGTGCCTCTCACATGGGCCTCTTACCCTACTCAGCTACAATTCAAGTCTATCAATTATCTGTTGAAAACAATTATCTGTGAAGCCTTCCCTTACTCTTGTGATTGGGTCAGGCTCTTTTGCTTAAAACTCACAAAGCCCTGTGTATTTCTTCTGAGTCTTTATCATGATCATCATTGTTATAACAGAGTCTTAAATGCCTGTCTCATCCTATATATTAGATGTTCTGTAAGAGCGGGAATTGCGTCTGCCTTGTGTATTGTTGTATTGTAAGCATTTATTTGATGACTAGAGTATGGTAAGTATTAATAACTGCTACACAAGTGACTTTCTGTTTTTTCATATAGAATCCCCTCACATAGGTCTATTTCACCTCTGCTTTCCTTTGTCATTAACTGATCCACTCTTTTCTTATTTATTTCTTATTTATTTCTTGAATTATTATAGTTTATATATATATTATTTTAAAGATGTGGGGATTACAGGATTAATTAATTGTATACCTAATTCAGGATTAGGTATACAAGTGGACATCGTACAGGTAAAGTTTGGCCTCCCTTTGGGCCCCACTTGGCCTGGTTAACTGATCCAATTTTGACACTATATTCAGATTTTCCTGTACTTCTGTCAATCAAATAGCATCATCCATCAATTTCATTGGATTCATCAAGTAGTTAGTCTGTATAATCCTTGTCCTCAAGGAACTGACAGCTGAAAGGATAAGACAAGTAAAATATCTTGAGAGTAAGAGATGTACTATGATAAGTACTGAGATGTATCTTATATTAAAGTTTGAAAGAGTTATCTTTGTTTGCTTAGAGTTGGAGTCTTACTCTGTTGCCCAGGCTGGAGTGCAGTGACATGATCATGATGGTCACAGCTCACTACAGCCTTGACCTCCAGGGGTCAGGCGATCCTTCCACCTCAGCGTCACAAGTAGCTGGACTACAGGCGTGCACCATTGTGCCCAGCTAATTTTCTGATTTTTTTGTAAAGACAAGGTTTTTACTATGCTGCCTAGGCTGGTCTCGAACTCTTAGGATTTAGCAATCCACCTGCCTCTTGGCCTCCCAAAATGCTGGGATTATAGGTATGAGCCACCACGCCTGGCCAAAGTTTGAGAGAGTTTAGAAAATGGACTAATACATTTGATCGCCACAGCTATGTGGGAAGGTGCATAGTTAACCTGCAAATTTGTTTATTTCAATAGTTTTCTCCAAAAATATCAGAAGAAAGTAAAAGTGAGCTTGAAACCTATTTTAACCTATGATTGCTTTCTCTAAAATAGTTTCTTACTAGACTACTCCTTCCTTCCTGAGGAAACTGAAATGGTGCACAAAGCATCTATTTCCTTTTTGTTTTTCTTACATTAGTTAAGCATAGGTTTCAGCCTTAGCAGGATGAAGCAGGTTGTTTGCAAAAACAAAAGAAGAATCAGTATTTTTTCAAACAGTTTCAGTCTAAAAATAGATAATAGGCATTTTATTTGCAGCTTGACCTACCAGTCTGTCTTGTTTTCCAAGCCCCATTCTGCCTTTATGATGCAAGTAAGCTGTGGGTCAGTGAAGGACTAGACCTTCATGCTGTGAACCCTGCTTGCTACTGCAGGGTGTGCTCATTCTACCCCATCTTTAGCAGTATCAATCAGTTCCATGTGGAACAAAACTCTTTCTCAGCACGTAGGAACCACAAGCCCTTCACTGAGTCTCTCTTCTCCCATAAAAGTCCTAGGTATGGGGTGGTGAAGGTACCTGATCTGGTCCTGGATCATCTTTTCAACACTGCTAACTGACCCAGGCTACCTGCCTGCCTCTGAATTAGGCATCTACAATTATTGACAAATGAATTATCCTTTGGGAAATTCTGTATTTTCTTTGCTGCTTCCAAAGAATAGACAGCTTATTATCCTCATGTGGGATACAAATTACATGTTTTTTAAAAAGTCCACAGGCAGTATGCTCTATGAGCCTCATGAAAATCCTGGGAGTGAGATATGGCAAGGTTTTTGGCTGCACATTACTCAGGAGGAAACAGACACAGGGAACAGCCAGTCCCAACCTTTTCAGCAAATGAAGTCTTCAACCCCTTACAAAGGGGATTGAGTCATTTTGACATGACTGCAAAATGTCTTCTTTCCCACATCAGAATGTCCCTGGGTAGTCACTTATCCATTCTTTTCTACCTCAAAAAAATAAGAGTTCATTTTCTGTACCAAGAATGACTCCTACACTTGTGCTTGTCTCTTCTATTCCTGGCTATCTCACCTTAGAGAGAAGACCTCTGGCCAAGTCCAAATCTTCTGTTTCATAGACTGTAAAATTCTATAATTTTAGTTTGCTCTTTTCATTTCCTTCTGACAAAATGTATTTCTGACAAATCTACTGGTGAAGGCTCTTTCATGGGCCATTATCAATGTCAAGTTTGGTTCAGTTCATACACACTTACTAGGCCCATGTGCAAGGAAATCTTTTATAGTGCTTTCTACAAAGCTTTAAAATGGGGTTGGAGGTGTCCAGAAAGGAGCACTGTCTTTTCCAGGCACTCAATTTCACTTGCTAGATCTCATTCTCTTCCCAAGTATATCATTGAGCAACTTCGGGTTTTTTTTTAATCTGATGTGTCAATCAAATATTCTATGCTTTCTTGAAGCATATGCCTATAACCTTGCAGGTCGTCCAGGTTACAGTATGTTTCTGTTTGTGACCCTCTATCATGCTTGTCTCAAAATTAAATAGTCTCTCTGTGAATATATCCCAGGAAAGTGGGAGCAGTCCCATAGCATCAGGCTACTTGGTAGTTTCCAAGGAAAATAGATGATTTTTCTTCCTATTTGCTCTTCTAAAATGTGTTTGTAAAAGGTTGGTTAGCCGGGTTCGGTGGCTCAGCCTGTAATCCCGCTCCTTGGGAGGCTGAGGTGAGTGGATTGCCTGAGCCCGCGGGTTTGAGACCCGCCTGGGCAAATTGGCGAGACCTCATCTCTACAATAAATCAAAAAATCAGCTGGGCGTGGTAGCGCGGGCCTGTAGTTCCGGCTACTCGGAAGGCTGAGGTGGAAGGATCGCCGGAGCCCAGCAGGTCAAGTCTGCGGTGGCAGGGAGCGGCCACTGCACTCCAGTCCGGGTGACAGAGTGAGACTCCCACTCAAAAAAAAAAAAAAAGGTAGGTTGGTTATCCAATTCGTGATGGAGAGGTACTCTTTTTGCCATGTGATGCCAGCTAATCAAATAGCTAAAGAAAGTGCTTGGAGAATGGATAATGAAAATAGTTCCTTATGTTTACATAATAATAGTCAAGGCAGTAACTACCCCTCCTCCCTTTAAAAAATCTAGTATGTCTAATAAGAAGATGGTAATTAAATATACACACTAATATCTATTGTGCCTCATTTCCTTGACCTTCTAGAGGAGGGAGGCAGACAACAAATGGAATAAATATGGGAAATATAATAATTTAGATGCTACTATATTCTGTGAATAAAACTAAATCAGGGGAAGGCATAGGTTGTGCTGAGGGGTAAGGTTATAAATTTAAATAGAGTGGTACTAAAGGCCTGACCAATAAGGTGTTATTTGATCTCAATCATGAAAAAGGTAAAAGTAATGTGCCACCTTTTACTGTATTTAGCTGTGTTTTCTTGAACAACTTACTGACTTCTCTGAGCCTCCATTTTTTCTTTTGTGATTAGAGGATAACAGCTACATGGCAGAGTTATTTTTAGTATTAAATGACAGGATGTTAGCACAGTATCTGTTCAATAGTAGGTGATTAATAAATGGCAGCTTTATTAAGAATGAGTCACCTTCAATATTAGTCAGCTGAGTCGATTGCTTCCTAAAATGAATTCATGTGAGTTGTTTCCTTATTGTCCTTTTGATATAAAGTTAACTTTTTGGTTAACTTTCTTTCTTGGCTTGTGATTTGTACAGCTACTAAGTTATTAAGAATCATTAAAATGTTACCTCCAATAATCAGTTATTAGGTAATGGGACTTAATGAGTGGATTAGACTTGTTAGCCAACTGCCTTGAGTTTGTTGATTCCTATCGAACAATAGTAAAAAGAATAGTCAATAGGAAGTTTTAAAACAGGGTTTCCATAAAATAAAGAGTTTGAAACATAAACATGGCTTCAAAGAGATTGAAACATGACCTAGTTATAAGTATATGTTTGCAATATCAATTTAGGATAATAAAATAGACACGTAGTTATTTTTATTCTAAATGCCAGAGTTATTTTGCACAGTGCCAATGGGAAAAAGAAAATGAAATGTTATAAGAAACAAAATAGTCAAAATAATTATGACTGGAAAGTGAATCAAATAGAAAAATATTTCCCAGTCTGAAAGTTGATATATTAAACAGTAATAATGCATTCATGTCCAACGGGGCAAGTAATCAATTTAGGGAGCCAGATTTTCCTGGGAGAATTTTCACAGTGATTTAGATGTGAGATTTTCCCCTGGAGTCTTTCCAAATTTTAACTGTAACTAAATGCTAAGCATTTGTTTTAGTCAGGTACATGCCCTGAAAGTTTTACATTTCTTATCATTCAGAAAACTTAAGGGTAGGAATAAAAGTTTGCAATGAATGTGAAAGGGGGATGGTCACAATATAGTAAAACTTCTGGATTCAAATGGTGGTGCATATGGGAAGTCTTATAGAATAGTGGAAAGAGTATGAGCTCTGGAGCCAAGTGTAGTCATGGGTCTGTCTTTTACATACTACGTATTTGATCTAACTTCTTTGTGCTCCATTTTATTTTTGTTTGTTTAATCTCTAAAATTGAGTTAGCAATATTAGGTTTAGCAATATTACATCTACATTTGTGTATGTCAAAAATGATTATCAGCATTTTTATAGGGTTGAGCCTGATAGTACCTACCCTAAAGGTAGGTTATTGAGGGATTAAATGAATTTATTGACATGAAGTGATCAAAATAGTATCTGAAATATAAGTGCTATATAAGTATGAAATGTTATTAATTATTATTAATGTTAACTACATCACCTGGTGAAGCAAAAGTCTTTGGTTAGCCTGTGAGGCTTTATTGCTCTGGTTGAAAGTTTACCCTGAAATCTGTAGGTGAGCCCCCATGGTTCTGAGGCAGGGAAGCACTGGTGGTTAGTTCCAACATATCTGTGAATGTGATTTCTACTGAATCAGATTGCTATCATTTTTTCACTCGGTCTCCTTTTGCTCAGAATGATATGACTGTAAGCTTAATGCACTATAGAAATAATTTACTATAATAATAGCTTTGGAGTCATTAATGAAATGGTGGTTTTCCAGCAGGGTAAGTTTGAATATACCGGGAGAATCGATCTCTAAATCTGATTTGCTACCTGTATGTAGTTTGCCCATTCCCATTTTCTTGAAATGGCTTTAGCTTTCCAGTATATCACCTTTTTTTTTTCATTTTCTCCTACCACAATACACATTGCTATTAGTCTCATCTGTTAACTCCAAGTCCTCTTCTAGACCTCTAAATGATAAGGACATCAAGGAAGACCTTGAACCTATGATCTTCTCTAGCTATACTGAATCCTAAGTGACTTAATCAGCCCCATGTTTGCAATTATATCTGTAAACTTATGTCTTCACAATGTGTGCATCTTGCTCACTTGTTTCCTGAATCTAGACTCATGCACAACTATCTCCATCTGGATGTCTAATTGGTGTCTTATACTTAATGCATCAAAACCCAAACTCCTAATTCCTTTTCTAAACCTCCTCTATCTTATTAACTACCAACTCTTTTTTTTCAGGTGGTTAGACAAAAATATCAGTACTATTCTTGACTTCACTCATTCTCTCACACAACACATTCAAGGAAGCATCAAATCTTACCACCTATGTACCCATAATGCGGGGGTCCAGCCCCTGCAGAGAGATTTAGGGGGTCCTTAGGAGGTATGGCGGTGTCGGCAATTATTCTGGAGAAATAAAGAGAAAGAAAGAGACTGGACTCTGTCTAGTGCAGAAGCCGTTTAATGGGACAAACTGCAAGTCTTTTACCCCAAATTTTCACAGGTTAAATCACAAGACTTTCACGCGAACACAAAGCCAGGTGGATGAGGGGCGTCCTCCACCCACCAGGTGTTTCCTCAATCATGAGGAAGGACAATCCCAATATTTCACTGTTCCTTATGCTTGGCTAATGTTCCTCAAAAACAGTACAACAATTCTAACATCATAATATTCTGATAATCAATAACTTCTAAAGTTTATGCATACACAACACCTAATGACTAACTTAAATCCTAATACCTTTCTATTCTGTGCTAATTTTACCTATACTATAGAAACTCTTAATTATAGCTCAAACCAGTTCCTAAAGAATGTGGCCCAGTCCAAAGATCATGCCGGGCCATTTCCAGGAACAATTGATTATAATCTCTTAACAAAATGGCTATTCTGAAATCCTGTATATCTATCTTAACTTCTATAAAAATTTCTAATTCCTAATTCTAATATATGAAG
>JAPVLO010001287.1:45000-114546 GCA_027257055.1 Cephalopachus bancanus | reverse complement strand
CGGGAACTGCGGGCCGCGTGGGCTCACGAGACGGTCAATGTCCGACTCCATCTCTGTCACTGCTAGTCGTAACAAGCGAAGGCGGCAAAAACACCCGGCGGGCCGGATAAATGTCCTCGGCGGGCCGCAGGCGGCCCGCGGGCCGTAGCTCGAGGACCCCCCGAGGGAAAGCCTTCACGATGACTCACGAGCGCCGAGAAACACACACCGGTAGGACTGTGCTTCGCACACGGCCTGCGGTAGGTAGCGTGTGTGAGTGACTCAGGGGGAGCAGGCAGACCCTAGGGCCTTCAGCCGCAGCAGCCCGAACCAAGGAAGGGGTCTGGCCACTGCCGGAGATGGACGTGAACTCGGCAGAGCCCAGGGGACCCAGGGACCAGACCGGAAGAAAGGCCACTCGACCGACGGAGCCATCTGCCTCCCGGTGTCTGGGCGCGTGCAGAGACAGCTTCACGCAATTAAAAAAAAAAAAAAAAAAAATCGGTGAGAGACAGACCCCCGGAAGCCGCACGTCACGGAGCCACAAGGACAGGCCACCTCTCGCTGAGTTTCCCGGCTCCGTGGACTCGGCAGACGGTGACCGAAGCGACCGAGGGAGGAAAGTCTGCCCAAGACCAGGAGAGCACGCCTCGAGGGCTCTTTGCTAAGAAACCGCCATCTCGTCTTCCCGGAAGAACCGCTCTCTGGAACAGTCGAGAAAGTGATCTCAAATCGCAACGTCGGGACATACGTGTGGAATTCTCGAGCAGGAGGCGTTCGGCTCCATACCGTCAGGCAAGGGCGGAGAAAAGGAGGACGAGCCGAGCGGCCGGGTCAAGAAAAAGAAATGCATTCCAGGGGAGACAAGAGGAGATCGGCTTCCAAGAGAACCCGGCACCCCTTTGTCTCCGTGGGTCCCGTCTGTGGGATCTGGCGGTCACGGAGCACACAGAGTCGAGAGAGAGCGAAGGTCGGTGGTCACGCGGCCTCGAAGAAGCGGCTCGGGGAGGCTGGTGAGACGGCCTCGAGAGGCCCTTCTCGAGAAAGCAGGTGTCGGCCCTCAGACCGTCCGTCGCAAGATGCCGTGAAGCACCCGGCCTGAGGATGCCACCTGGAGAAAGCAGACGGAGGCGGCCAAAGCAGCCAGTGACGGGGTGCCGTGAAGGGAGAGCGGTCAGCCTCACGGGACACGGAAAGCTCACATCCCGTCTGCGAGGTTCACGTAGTGAATCGTCTTAACGGCCCCCCCCCCCCCCCTTCCCCCGTGTAAGCCCGTCACTCACCTTAGGGGACACCGGGAGGTCGCCTCCATCGGCCGCCCGGCGACGTCCCGTCGTGTCACATCGAGCCTCAGGTGGGATCTCCCGCATCCGTGGCCATCCCAGGGGCCCGCGAAGCTGTGCTCTGCCAGGCAGCCCCGAACTGCGAGCCGGACCTCAAGTCTGGGCCTCACCCGCTCACTCTCAGTAGATCTGGGAATAGGGCTGGTGATGAGACATGCACTCACAGGCACACATCACACACACACACACACACACACACACACACACACACACACACACACACACACTCCAGGACAACGAATGTTGGATTGTGACATAAATGCTGTATCTTGGAAATTATTTTAACTGATCAATTTGAAAGGATAACTTTTCCAAAATTCAATAATTAACCCGCAGGTTGGCTGTGCAACCTTCTTTTTTGGGTTGTTTTTTACACAAGACTGAAAATTCCAGACCGCCCAATTCTTAGGAGGATCTGGGAATCACGATGGCTGTGAGGAAGAGCGTACGATACTCGGAACAAAACAAACCGACAAAGAAACCCACCTCCTACCGGAAACACAGGGACAGTCGCAGCAGGCCCGAAGGGATTCTGTGGGCTCTTTGGGAATGCGGTGAAGATGGCATACTCACCTGCCCCACGATTTGAGGACGCTTCTCACGTCCACGGTGTTGACGATTAGGATAAGAGTAAAACAACTCCTCCTTTGGGAGGATACCGAATGACTGTAAGATGAAAGCGTCACTTACACGAACCAAACTATACAGTTCTCAAACACACAGCTAAAAAACTTTTCACGGCTTCAGGGGGTACACATCATTTTTGCCGACAGGGATGCATTCGGTGAGGGCAAAAAAGCCCGGTCTCTACGCGTACTCCCCAGCACACCCGTGTGCGCTCTGCCCGGTCGGTGGTTTTTCATGCCGACGCACCCCCCGGCCGTTGAGTCTTCCACGTCCACTACGCCCTCCTATGCGCCTTCGCGAGGTCTCAGTGTAACTCCCACCGATCGGCCGGGTGCGGTGGCTCGGGCCTGTCATCCCAGCACTTTGGGAGGCCGAGGCGAGAGGGTCGCCCGAGTCCAGGGGCTCGAGACCAGCCCGGGCGACTCGGCAAGACCCCATCTCCACAATCCACCGAAACGTGAGCCGGGCGTGGCGGCACGCACCTACGGCTCCGGCGACTCGGAAGGCCGAGGCGGAAGGATCGCCCGAGCCCAGAGGTCAAGGCGGCGGTGTCCGTGAGACCGTGGCCGCACTCCCGCCCGGGGGACAGAGTGAGACTCCAACTCCAAAAAGACAAACCCCGCTCATCAGTCACAACACGTGGCCTTCGGTTTCCCGTTCCCGAAACACAAGATGCGGACAGATGCCCGGAACCCGCATCTCTGGCAAGAGAGTCGAGCGCCGTCTTCAGAGAATCCCGTCCATCCCGCCCTTTCCGGGCGACGCACTGCCCCCGACCGACCCCAGAAGAACCGGAGCAGCTCACGCGCCTCAGGCTGTGGAGAGTCACTCACGTGTCACCAGAAAGCAGGACAAGGCCCTTTGGAAGACTTCTCCAGGAAGCTCAGCTGATGAATATGAAAGCCTTGAAACAGGGGGGGGGGGGGGGGGGTTTGAAAACTCGGTTCCCTCGGTCGAATGAGAATCCGGTGCGTCTTCAGTTCTACCCTTGACTAGGCACAAGTGTTGGGAGCCAGCCTTGGAGGCCCACCTGACTGACAGGGTCCGGGTGGGCCGAAGACCCCGGGCCGCAGGGCGAGCCCGGGAAGCTGAGGCCCTTCTGTCCTTCACCTTTGCCGTTTGATACCGCCGAAGAATTCTGTGCAGTCGTGGAAGAAGAAAATGACATGTTTATGTGAAGTGCTCACAGCTAACCTGGAAACATCACGGTTTATTTTTCCATTTTTCCCACTATGCCACTTGGCCTCTTCTAACATCTGCCAGGGTTAAACTCTGAAGCACATCAAGAATGCTTTCTTTCACTTGGTTATAAGTGACTAGATATCGCTTAAGTATCAATGATACAAGTATGTCCACTCCTTATTTGATTGAGGACTATGCAGTTTAGTGTTTAGACATGAGGATTTTTAGAAGCACAAGTTTATAATAGGTTCATTAGGAATTCATTATAAGTTCTAACACTCATCTAGGAGTTCTGTAGGTGACTCATCACACTGTTTGCACTGACTTAGGATAAAGAGTCATGTTAAGGCTTTTACTGAATTCTACAGCTAAAACTCCAAGTTCACATTTATAGAGTAGGTTTTCACTGAACTCATATCATAATAATTAGACACTTTTATGACAGATCAGCTAAAACAGAAAGTAACCTTGAGGGGCCTGGGAAACATGACTAAAAGCTTCTTTGGAGTTCTCTTCAGAAACGAGCACCGCAAGATAAGAGAAAAGTAACAAGGACATCCGGACAAGGGAGGCGATCCCAGGACTCTGAAGAACATAAGAGCCCGAGATGAGAATATTCCCGACACATCAAGAAATACACACTTAAAGAAACTTTCTCGAAACATTTGTAATTTGGGACATTGGACCGAGAGTGTCATCGTGGGCTTAACGAAGAGGACTTGTCTAATGTCTATGAGACTCCCGGCTTATTTGCTACTAAAGCCGATGGGAATCTCGGTCTGTCTGCTACTAAGACCACTAGCCGGTAACTTTTAAAAGAGATGTATGTGAAAGAGTCTTCTTTGTCTTGCCCCTTCACAAAGGGTATAAAAGCTCTGTATTCATTAGCATGAAATCGTCATCTGTTCAAGAAGCAGGTGTCCGGTAGATCGTCGTCGTCGTCGCCTATCTGTCTCTCCTTCGACATATCTCACGACCCTCGTGGGGCGGGACCCCGCACACGAGGATGGCCTTTTCCACCCAGTCGTATCGCCGTTCCCCTCACCCGGCCTGCCGATTCAATACCTACTCTGCCCCGGAACGTAACACGACAGCTGCCACCGAAGAGAAGCTTCACCCGGGCTCCCTGCTGCGGAATGACTTCTTCAGCTCCCAGAGATACGCCACCATCTCACGGACACCCCATCCCGGTCCCGAAAACAACACCACCCAGGGGCATCCGCCTGCTCGTCATTCCTACTCGGTCCTATTCCCACGGAAGCCGCGGTGACACCGGGCCCCGCCCCGTGCAGAAGGCATCACTCACCCGCTTCTCTATCGTAAGCTTCCTTTGGCGTAGGCGTCTCACTCCGTCGCCCAGGCCGGAGTGCGGTGGCACGTTCGCGGGCACCGCAACCTCCACCCGCCGGGCTCAGGCGATCCTTCCGCCTTCGGCTCTCCAAGTCGCTGGAACCACAGGCGCGCACCACCCCCAGCTCGTCTCGTAGATTTCTGGAGAGACGAGGCCTCCTTCTGTTTCCTAGGCCGCTCGGAACCCCACGGGTTCGGGCCCTCCTCAGGCTCCTCCCAAAGAGCCGGGATGACAGGCACGAGTCACCGAACCCGGCAGGCGGGATCAGAATCGACAGCCACTCTCTTCACCTTCCCTCGCTTCTCGGTGGAACCATTTCTCGTTCGCCGCTATCTGTTATTTGGGTTTGGACTGCCAACGGCGATATCCGTGTACCCGTTTCCATCGGTAGGAGGGAAGTCACCCTTCACCGTTCCAGAGACCGAAAGCGGGGCAAGTCAGAACACATCGATGGTCACGGCAAAACGGGTGACGGCGTGCTCTTTTCCAACTTTTGTAGGAAAGGAACTGGGAAGTAAAGGCTGATGATGACTTCTGTGTCGTGGTAACGCGCGCACATGATATTTATGAAGGCACACCATAAACCTCTTTTACAAACAGACAGGCAGGGTGGCTCGTCCCCGTCATCCCCGCACTCTGAGAGACAGAGGGGGGACCGGCGCAGGAACCCAGGGGCGGGTGCAAGATCAGCCCGGCAACCTGGTGAGACCTCAGCTCCACAATCCATCTTTGACAAATTCATTCCAGGCACTCCCGGCTACTCGGAAGGCTTTTAGCCTTACAGAAGGATCACCTGAGCCTAACAGGCCGGGGCTGTGGTAGCCATGATTGTGCCTGTGTGGATAACAGAGTGAGACTCTGACACACACACATTTTATTTGTGTGTGTGTGTGTGTGTGTGTGTGTGTGTGTGTGTGTGTGTGTGTGTGTGTGTCGGAATCTCGCTCTGTTGCCCAGACTGGAGTGCCCGGGCACGCTCCCGGCCACCCCAGCCTCGACCCGCCGGGCTCCGGGGATCCTTGCCCCTCAGCCTTCCAAGCAGCTGGAACTCCAGGCGCGCGCTACCGCACCCGACTCATTTTTTATTTGACGGTAGAGGTGAGGTCTCGCCGAGTCGCCCAGGCGGGTCTCGAGCCCGCGGGCTCAGGCGATCCACTCACCTCGGCCTCCCAAGGCGCGGGATGACAGGCCGAGCCACCGAGCCCGGCTCCAATTTATGGATTTATTTTTTAACAAATAACTTAAAGAACGTCTTTGCCTTCGTCAATTTTTATTTTATGAAAAAGACCACTTAAGATCATTATTATGTTATGAAAATTTATGTCGGGAGACAGAGTCACCCTTCATCATGCAGGCGGGAGTGAAGGATCAGAGCTCACCACAGCCTCCGCCTCCTAAGGGCAGATCATCCCTCGGCCTCGGTCCCGCCAGCAGCTGGGACCACAGCACGTGCCACCATCGCTGCCCGATCTGTTAAGTTTTTGTAGTCACAGAGGTCTGCCTATGTCGTCCGGGCCGGTCTCCTGAGCTTCAGCGATCGTCCCGCCTCAGCCTCCTAAAGCGTGGGGATGACAGGCATCATCCCGCCACGCCCGGCCTTTATCTCCACGAAGTCAGGAGACGTAAATAGTTTTCGTCCCGGGCTTCAACGGCACCCACCCTCTTCACGTGCGCCCGTGGTACCCGACAGGTACTTTTTCATCCCTAGACTTCTTCCGGTCTCCCCTTCGGAGTCTCCAGTGTCCATCATAACATCTTCGGTGTCTCGGAGACGCTCCGTTTATTTTTTGGAACCCAGTGTATCCTCTTGAGACGATGCTTCATGTCGTTCCCACGTCTAAGTGAGAACAGGCGATGTTTGTTTTGGGTTCCTGAGTCAGTACGCTCGGGATGATGGGCTCCCAGGTCGTCCAGGTTGTTGCCAGTGACGTCGCTTTATCGTTTTCGATGGCTGAATAGTATTCCACGGCATATATAGAGATCACATTTTTTTTTTTTTTTTAATGAGCCATGGATCGGCTCTGAAACAATTAGGTTGGTTCTACATCTGCGCCACGGTGAAACGCGCAGCCATTAACGTGGGAGTGCAGGTGTCAAAAAGAACGCTTTCTGAAAAGAGTCAAAATCCTCAAAATTCAGGAAATGTCTGACTTTTCACAAGAGGGAATTCATTCTCAGACAGTGGTTTTCCCTTTTCCGAAAAATCTCTTTGATGATAAAAATATTTGGCGATTTGGGCTCTTTTTTGCTTCCGTGTCACTTTCAGAATTGTTTTTTCTAATTCTGTAAAAGATGGCACCGGGGGGTTGACAGCAACTGCACTGAATCTGCCGATGGCTTGGGGCGGTAAAGACGTTTCGGTCACGTGGGTTCTTCCAGTTCACGAGCGTGCGATGCTTTTCATCTGTCTGCATCATCTTTCATTTCATTTCTTTTCTTTTCCTTTATTTATTTATTTATTTTTTTTCCCGAGTCGGAGTCTCACTCTGTCGCCCAGACTGGAGGGCAGTGGCCGCCGCCGGCCGCCGCGGCCTCGACCTGCCGGGCTCCGGCGATCCTTCCGCCTCGGCCTTCCGAGGAGCCGGAATGACAGGCGCGCGCTACCACGCCCGGCCGATTTTTTGGATCCCTCGTAGAGGTGAGGTCTCGCCGCCCAGGCGGGTCTCGAACCCGCGGGCTCAGGCGATCCACTCCCCTCAGCCTCCCCAAGGCGCGGGATGACAGGCGGAGCCACCGAGCCCGGCTCAAAGCCCATTTGTAAGTGCCGTGAGTTTTCTTTTCCATCTCACCCTCCAGAATCCACACGCGAATCACTTTTGTCACGAAGCCCTCCTCGATCGCTGTGGCCCATACCAAGCGCTACGAATTCCTGTACTATCACCAAGGCAACTACCCTCCCCCCCTCCCCGCCCCTCACCTCCCTGACTTAGGACACAAATGCTGTTCTACAGCATTTTCTAATGTGTTTTCTGGTCGAATGTGTGTTTCTTTGACAAGATGACAAACTCAGAGTAAGAGCAGCATTTTCTGTGCCTGCCCCATGACCCTCACCCTCAAGGCCTTGCCAAAGACCAGACACAGAAAGCTTTCATCCTTTTATCTATCTATCTATCTATCTATCTATCTATCTATCTATCTATCTATCTATCTATTCATTCATTCATTCATTCATTCATTTGATTTGTGCGTGCGTGCGTGTGAGTTGGAGTCTCACTCTGTCGCCCAGACCGGAGTGCAGTGGCCGCTCCCGGCCACCGCGGCCTCGACCTGCTGGGCTCCGGCGATCCCTCCGCCTCAGCCTTCCAGCAGCTGGAACTACAGGCGCGCGCCACCACACCCGGCTAATTTTGGGATCGACTGTAGAGATGAGGTCTCGCCAAGTCGCCCAGGCGGGTCTCGAACTCACGGACTCAGGCGATCCACTCACCTCAGCCTCCCAAGGCACGGATTGACAGGCTGAGCCACCGAGCCCGGCTCCCGGCTGATTTTTGGAGTGATTGTAGAGATGAGGTCTCACCGAGTGGCCCAGGTGGGTCTCGAACCCGCGGGCTCAGGCAATCTACTCACCTCAGCCTCCCAAAGGCGCGGGATGACAGGCTGAGCCACCGAGCCCGGCTTATATTTCTCTTATCTGTGCACGCACTGACTTAAAGTGTTTCAGACTCCGTTCCCTGCCCAAAAGCATACATTTTCTTCACAAGACAGCTTACTACATAAGTATTCAGTACTATCTGAAGAAGGCAACGTGGTACTGCCAGCCTTGACGACACTGGCCGTCAGTATCTCTCTGCCTCTCTAAACGAGCAAGCAGCCTTTTCTTTTTATTTTTAGAGGAGTCGCTCTGTCACCCAGGCCGGAAGGAGTACAGTGGCACGTTCGCGGCCACCTCCACCTTCACCTGCTAGACTCAGGCAATGCTTCCATCTCAGCCTTCCAAGTAGCTGGAACCACAGACGTGGGCCATCACACCCGGCTCATCTTTAAAAGATCTATAGTAGAGATGAGGTCTCACCAGGTTGCGAAGTCTGGTCTCGTCTCAAACCAATGGAATCTGGCAATCCTCTCACCTCTGACTCCCAATGTACTGGAAGCAATTATAGGTGTGAGCCACCGTGCCCGGTGTGAGCAGCCTTTCTAAGAATGCAACCGGGTACTCGCCGCAACACCCTCCTGCAATACTTTGTCCTCCTGCCTAGGGAGAATTCAAGCTTTTTGGCTATATCGACTTCACCTGACATCCTTTCAACAGCCAGAACCTCGTCTATACAAAATATAAAATAAATAAAGATGCAGACATGATGATACATGTCTGTAGTCCCAGAGACTCAGGAGGCTGAGGTGCTGAGGCGGAAGGATCACCCGAGCCCAGGAGGTCGAGGCAGCGGTGAGTCGTGATTGTGCCACGGCACTCGATCTGAACAATAGAGTGAGATCGCGACTCTAAAAGTAACAATTATTATTATACTTCATATCCTGAGTGGCATGAGGTCAGCCCAGGTACACCCGTGCGTGTACTGTTCCCTAATGCCAGACTCTGACTGATGCCGGTGTGATCTTAAGAGCCACAAGCTACATGGAGTTCCCAAGGAGACAATTCTCCTCAGCACTTCCCATGTACTACGTAGTCAGAGCTGCAGGCAGGCAGGCAGGCAGGCTCAAGCTACTCCACAATCGGCCAATATCATGCACCAGAGAGAGTAGTGTCCTTAACCGATACACACAAACCGTAGATCACACATTCCACATCAAGCAAAGTAACAGTGGACGTCAAAAGAAAATGGAGAGGAGAAAGGGTTAGTGAACAGTTCAGGGGGAGCGAGGCGAGGAGGAGTTTTCCTGTGCTGACTCGGAGGGCGCATCATCATCTGGCAAGAACACGGGCAGAGTCTCAGGTGGGAGATGACCGGAGCATATCACAAGGACAGCAAGACGGTGTCTGTCAAATGGCCTGTTTTGAGTCGGTGGAGTCCTGTTCTTTTAATAGTCACAAAGTCTTCGATGAGGACTGACAGTGGATGGGCATATGCCCGGTTCTGTTCTCATCCGGTCGCAGGCGGTATCTATCGGTGAGGCAAACGACCGGTCACCGTAGGTACGAAGTCTTTTAGGAAATAAGACGAAGTGTTTTTCTCAGTCGGAGTTACTTTTGCAAAGGGTGCCCTTTACGCTCTCTAAGATAAAGATATTTTCTACTTGGCGTTTCATCTGTAAAAACAAAATGCTATGTTCATTAAAAATTATTAAAATTCAAAATGTAGACGCTTTTCTGTAAACCTTCCTATATCAGACAGAAATACTGAAAAGTAAAACGTGTGTTTCCTGGGAACCGCCAATGTCTTCCGCTTGTTCGATTGTGCTCGGCCTGACTCCCACCCCTCTCCGCTCTGACATCCAAGCCTGGGATCTTTTGATTCTGCTCTGGAAGGAGGAGGGCTTATCTCCCCGAGGGACCTGGAGGACACGGATAGACACTTTGAAGTGGCCGTCCCTGGGCTGCCGTCACCGAGAGTGCCAAAACCTGCCGACGGCACCAGGGTCACGTGGCCAGCATCGAAAAGTGCGCTGAGGTTGTAAAATTTCCTCCCGGAAAAGCCCTCACGGTGGTCGGCCTGCCTCTAGACTGAGGCAGAAAATGACTGCCCCTTGGCGGTCAAGTACTGTCCTAGTGCTCAGATACGGGGAAACTCACAGTTCCTGGACTCTCAGGTAGGGACGGAAGGGGTCCTCACCGTCCCCCGCCTCTTCCACACAGATTTCTCATCTCTAACACAAACCCAGGTCGAGTGGGGACTCCAAGAGTGGTGCTGAGCTCCGCGATGGGCAGGGCACCCGTAGATGGGGACACGGTTTGGAAGAGTCATACTCGTCAGTGACTGGGAACCCCAGACATCAGTTGAATATCAATATTAAAATGTTATTTGGCTTTAATATCACCATCGTTTAATACACGGCATAAAAACGGGCTTCTGTTTCCAAACCCGGGCATGCTGGATCCAGATAGGAACAAGAAAAAGCGGGCCTCCGAGAAGCACACGGCTGAGCAGATCACCAGGGGATGTTTGATGCACAGTGCATGGTGACTTGGGTGGGGGCAGGGAGAGGAGGCAGGTGGGTGGGGAAGCAGGAGAAAACGCTGGCCTGCTGGAGGAAGAACAGGAAAAACCAGATCGGTCACAGGAGGAGGGAGGGGCGGGCTCGACGTGCAAATCTGGTTTCTTCATTTTCTCTGCTCCCTCCGCCTCCACCCCCATTTACTCGATCTATCGTACGTTCTGGGAAGAAAGTCCCTATGTGGTGTCATCGGTCGACGGCCTGGAAGCCAAAGGACGGAACCCAGAAACTGTGACCTCAGGTCCCCATGGAAGTCCCACATGGGCTCTGGGGGCCGGGGACACGGCATTATCTTCCCTCGTCTTGTCGATTCCCAGCCAGGGTGGAGGAAGCGGGGCTGGCCGGGCGGAAGAATGACTCGAGGAACGAATCTGTGGAGAGCAGAGTCCCAGAAGAATCTCCCGTGTGGAACCTGATCGCTCTCAGGCTCCCCAGAGGGAAGGAAGAGGAGGAGGAGGAGGAGGAGGAGGAGCAGGCGGAACCCGGGGTCCAGCCCGGGAAGCAGAGGTGCTGTTCTCAGGCACCCAGGCCCGGGACACCTCGGCCCGTAGCGTGACTTCTCAGATCCTGCTGCGCACCTGATACACTAAAGCTGCCTGTGAACGCTGGCCCGATGCCAGCAAGAGCAGGGCCCAAGGCACAGCTTCCGTGGCAAAGGATGGTCGGCCGGTGGGGACTTCTGAGGGACTGGGGAGCCGAACTGCCTCAGCAGAGGCGCTCCTCATCTTTCCTACTGTCCGGTATGCCGGATGGAAGGTGAGAAGTTCTCAGAGAGTGAGTTGGGAAGGTGAGGGCCACAACCGCGGGAAGTTTGGCAGGTCCCAACATTTCAACCCCATCATGAATTCCATGGGATCGTACCCGTCACCTAGTTTTCATGTGGAAAGGATGGAAGACGAAGTCAACGTATGCAGAGTAGCCATGGCCACAGTGGGTGACTCGGTCATGTTTTTCTAGCAGTCTGCTTTCATCGATCCCCTAATCGCCAGCCAAGGTCAGGACGGGTTTCTCAGCGGAAGCTATGGATCATTGTTTCGTGGTCCCACCCCGCTTGTTTTGTAAACAAGTTAATCTGTTCGGCACCCCATGGCCTTTATGACACAGATCCCTGAAACGTGGCAACAGTCATGTGACTAACCCACCCATCTGCCTGCCGTGCTTCACCTGATGTCAGTACCTGTGCTTACCTGAAACCTTCACGACGAAGTGGAACAGACCACCCCTCGATCACTTAACGACCTGCCACCATCAAAGGGAATGCTTAAAAGACATCCTTTTTTTTTTTTTTTTTTTGAGTTGGAGTCTCCCTCTGTCACCCAGACCGGAGTGCGGCGGCCGCTCCCGGCCACCGCAGTCTCGACCTGCTGGGCTCCGGCGAGCCTTCGGCCTCAGCCTTCCCAGTAGCTGGAACTACAGGTGCACGCTACCACGCTAGGCTAATTTTTTTTTACTGCAGAGATGAGGTCCCGCCAAGTCGCCCAGGCGGGTCTCGAACCCGCGGGCTTAGGCAATCCACTCGCCTCAGTCTCCCAAAGCGCGGGATCACAGACTGAGCCACCGAGCCCCGCTAAAAGACGTTCCACTTCACAAAGCAGCGACATTACTTTGCCGAGCTGCGGTCTGGCCACGCGTCTCTTTGAGCGATCGCAGCCATGTTTCCTAACTTTGACCCCCTCCCCTACATCGGGTAGGTGAATCTCCTCTCTCTTCCGTCTCATTGGCAATCTAAAAAGCCGTATCACCCAATCTAACTTCTGTACAATTCTTTGCATCTTTCAAGGGTCCCCGGATGGCACACTACACTCCCGGTGGGTCCGACCTAACATTCTGTAGTTTCCTCCCGGGATCCTTAACCTAATCTTTTTAGCAGTCCCACAGAAATTCTGGAACCTTTCATACATATTCTATCTTCTCGTGAGGAAAATGACTCCATGTTTCAGAAATCAAAGTGGGAATTTAAAAAAAGATTGCAAAAACGGTTCAAACCCAGAAGCTCTTTAGGCTTTCAAAGAGTTCCACAAAGTCTTATGTCCAGTCACCGATATCAGTTTCCAAAAGTCCGCTCAGCAGACATCCTTGGCAAGGAGACACAGGGTCGTGTTCTGTGACATCTTCAGAGCTTCCCAGCAGAGCACAGGACAATCACATCTATGTGAAATTAGTCCAGGGTCAGGGGGGCACCCGAGAGTGGCCGCTCAAAGCACAGCTCCAAAATCCAACGGGCATAGGCGTGAGTCCTTCTTCCACTTCTTCCTGCCGCGGGACCCGGAAGAATCAGGGGCCTGCGTCCTCATCTGAGAAATAGAGATGATAATAATACTGGCCTCAGAGGAAGGTTGGGAGCCTCAGAGAACCGTCAGTACTTGACACCAGCTCAGAGGAACACTGCTCTTTACAGTAAAGAAAGGAAGAAAAATAGAAAAATCAGAACCAAAAAATCCCAATGAAGTCAGACTCAATACCAATTAGGACTAAGCTGATACCAAACGAGAAGATTCACGGTCTGTGGAAACTTCCTCACGCGTGAGGGAATAAAGATGGAGAGTGAGGAGGGGCCGCAGGGAAAAAAGGACCCCACGGAAGGGCGATGTGTTTCTGTCCCGCAGAAGTCACTTGTCGTCGCTGTGTCATCGACCGAGCAAAGCCAGGTCTGCACCGGATCGATCGTATTTTCCCACGGGACAAAAATCTATCTTCCCGCCACACCAGAAAGCGACGGCAGGCAGCCTTATCCTTCTTCCACCTTAGTGCTAGCTCTCGACTTAGGAAAGAAGATCACGGTCAGCTACTTTTTATTTTAACAACGGCCCCACAGAGCCAGTCCCGGCAGCGGACAGCAGGAGTTCCTCGCAGAAGGGCTCAGACAGGCCCTAATCACTGCAGTGGTGCCAAAGCATCGAAGCGACCCCCCTGCGACCTGGGTTCCCCCCCATGTTCTTCCTTTTTTCAACTCCTTTGACTGTAATGCTGAAACCACTCAAAGATCTACAATTGTTCTGTTTCTCCCTCAGAATGAAGCCCCGGTACCTCCACAGCAGCAGAATCATACAGGAGCCCAGGAGAGCGATCCGTATGATGATAACGTCGCTCCTCCAGGACAGCCCTGGAGGTACCCGGCCCCACACCCGTGTGATGCCCACAGGGGTGGCAGCACAACCTCTCAGAGGAGGAAGAGGGCGGTGGTGCCTGTTCCGAGGGGAGGGTGTGGTTTCCACAGGAGGAGGCTCAGTCCCATCGAGCCTTGTGCCCGGCTATTCTCACTCTTAACCCCCACTGTCGTCTCCGACATCGAGTGAACGCTCACGGGAGGGCCTACCTGTTTTGTCCCCTACCGGCAGAAACTCGGTGACAGGTCTGCAATCCTTAGACATGACCTCCATTGAAATGTGGGATCTGCATCTCCTCCCCTCAGTGCCGGGCTCACCGAGTGACCGGTCGACCAGCTGATGAGATCTGAAACAATGCCCCGTCACTTCCTTAGCCGGGTCATACAGATGGATGGCTCCAGTGGGTTCTTTGGGGAGATTCAGATTTGGAACCCTGAGGCAAAAGTGAGACGTCTGAGGGCCTCACGTTTGGACAGAGTATAAGCCACATGGAGAGGCCATCTGAAGGTGGCCCTGGCTGAGGTCCCAACCAAGCACCCGGGAGTGACGGTGTTCCTAGATCTGCAGTCCAGCAGCATACCCAAAGACTCACATGTTCTCACTCAGCTCTTTAATGTGGCTAGTGTGACTGAGAAGCACAAACGGCAATTTTATATTATTTTACTTAATATCGATTGACCTAGAACCTAAGCTAGTGGCTGCTCTGTCGGGCTGTACGGCTCTAGAGAATTCTTGACCGAGTCACTGGGTCACCCAGCCTCCCAGTCCTCCTTCCAAGACCACTGACATCACGGAGCGGAAACAAGCCATAATTCAGTGGTCTTTCCAAATTCCCGGTCCACAGATATGATGAGCAAATTAAAGTGGGTGTTTTAAGGGTGGAGGAAAGTTGTGGATAATCTGCAGCACGCGATAAATAAGCAAAGTACTGGTATAGATCCAGAGCCCCCTACCATGCCAGGTGGCACGAGTAAGCTTTCTTTAAGTGTCTGATAAACGAATGAATGAATCTCTAGTTGATAAAAAACAGCGTGATGGTTTATCTTTGGTGTCGATATGACTGGACCTTAAGATGCCCATTTTCTCGCTTAACATGATCTCGGGTGCATCTGTGAGGATATTTCTGGAAAACACTGGTATGTGGCTTGGTGACTGAGTAAGCAGATGCTTCTCCATAAGGGAGGTGGGTGGCACTCAGACCACCGATGGCTCGAAGGGACAAAATAATAAAGGAGGGAGAATGTCATCTCTCCGCTTCACTGCTTCCACTGGAAGATTGATCCTCGTGCTGCCCTGGGAATGATCCCGTGGCTTTCCTGTTGCTGGCGCCTCGGTACTCGGCCTGAGCCTCACCATTGGCTTTTCTGGGCCTCCAGCTTGCAGAGACTAGGTCCTCGGACGCTCAGCCTTCAGCATTCCAGGAGCCGATTCCGATTCTCTGAATAACCACGGTGAACACAGGCAGCTAGTGTCGACAAGGTATCTTCACACCGTGTGCAAACTCCTTCACGCTGTGTCTGTAATCGAAAGGACAAAAGATCGGGCACGGTGGCCGAAGCCTGGCATCCCAGCACTCTGGGAGGCCGAGGCCAGAGGACTGCCGGAGTCCAGGGGTTTGAGGCCAGCCTGGGCAGATCGGTGAGACCTCATCTGCACAAGAAATATTTAAAACACCCGGCACGGTTGCGCATGCTTGCAGTTTCATCTATTTGGAAGGCTGAGGCCAAAGGATCACTCGAGCCCAACAGGTCGAGGCTGCAGTGGCCGTGAGATGCCACTGCACTCTAGCTTGGGTGACGGAGTGAAACTCTAATAAGAGTGATAAAGAGCGGCCGGGCTCCGTGGCTCAGCCCGTAATTCCAGCACTTTGGGAGGCTGAGGCCGTGGATGGCCTAAGCCTGTGGGTTGGAGACCCACCAGAGCAAGTTGGTGAGCTCTCCTGTCTACAAGAAATCCAAAATCAGCTGGGCGTAGTAGCGCACGCTTGTAGATCCGGCGACTCGGAAGGCTGAGGTGGAAGGATTGCCGGAGCCCAGCAGGCTGAGGCTGATTTTGCCGGGAGTGTGCCACTACCCTCAAGTGTGGGCGTCAGAGTGAAACTTCAACTGAAAAAAAGAATCATAAAGAACAAAAAAAATCCAAAACGGGGTAACCTCAGCCACTGTGGGCAGGAGGCTTGGTGTCGGCTCACGTTTTGGCTCCAACCCTCCTTCCATTTCCCATGATCCACACCGCCCGGCTAAATGCCTTTTTGTTCACTAAATTCAAGACATGTGAGAGTAATATCTGTGTCTTGAAACTCTGTTTGACAGACCTGGGATGACTCTCCCTGTCTATATGGTCAGCTATCTGAAAGTCGAGTCGCTGCCACACTGGGCAGTTAATCGCCATGACAGCAACCGCCCCCCCCCCCCCCCGTGACATTTCACCAAAATGCTCCCGTTCCCAGGCTTTTAGAGGAAGCCCTAAAAACACCCAGCTTCAAGCATTCTTCAGTGTTTGAATCCCTCTTCAAACTGGAGGAGGTGGATCAGACAGTTTTTCTCTAACTGACTTTCTCAACAATCTTTTTCTCACCGACTTCTGATGAAATTATTTTCATTTTTCTGAGGACACAGTCAAACTGACCTAACGGCAATGATGCCTCCACGCGACAGGAGAAACAACACGCTGAATATGTAACTTCACAAAATTAGCAGACTCTGCCTGAAGGTGTCTTTTGTCCCTGCCCGTAGGTCTTTTCCATAAAAACCATGATTTCTGACGGTGACCACATTTTGCTTCCTTAAAGCGATGAAAATGTTGGACAGTCACGAGGCACGGCACTCCCCTGACCTTCCCCACCCGGGTCTCGGGGGAGCCCCGTGTGAGTCGGCGTTCAGGACCGGTGTCTGTGGAGGGGTTGAGGTGGGAGAAGCGGCCCACCCGAAGACAGAGTCCCCGGGGTGTGCGAGGGCGATGGCAGATGGCTGCCGCCGCCTGGAGCCTCAGTGGGAGCCCACACGAGTCCTTGTCTTGGGGGATATTGTCACGGCCTCTCCGACCCCGCTAGAATAAATGAGAGTTTTCTGTTCTGGAAGAGGTAGACGGGTGGTGGATTCTACCCTCAGCCAACAGATAAGTGGTTTCTTTTACCCGGTTTTAAAATTAGTTTTCAAATGTAGAATGGAAACAAAATAAACGTCCAAACTTATGGGATACAGTATGAAGTTTCAGTGCGTGTGTACATTGGATAACGGATACAGAGACCCACCAGAGTCATTCCACGTTGTCACAGCCCCTAGAGAAGGGCATGGCAAGGGCACGATATTATGGAGAGCTAATAACAAGTGCACTTCCCCTTATCTCCCATGCGCTCCCAGGAGTCTACGCGCCATCAACCGAAAGATCCAAATCTCCTTTTATTCCTTTTTCTGAAGGGTTCCGTTTTAATAATATATTATCAATGTAACTGTAAGCCTGGCGATTTGTATAATTTTTGTATCAAGGGAATAATAACTTTTGTGATTTGTATCACTCTTGTGTAATGCTTGACGTCTCAGGTCTCGGAAACTCCCTTTACTCTACGGTAAGTTCGATGGACGCTTCTGCCAGGCACTACCGATAAAAGCTATGAGCTATCTCTGATACCTGGCACCGGGAGATCTGGGCCAAAAAATGGTACTATCGATAAATGCGGCTGAAACTCAAGTTCTATACAACGCTCTGCTGGTCACGGGGCTAATGTACGAACAACTCTGGACTGATAAAAGTGAACTGTCAAAGCCTGGAGGACGAACAGACCCATTTTAGAAAGATCTCGGGTCTGGCTCTGCTCCCTGAATTCCAAGTAAGGAACACACTTCTTTCTACCAAGTCCCCGCCCTTTTGATGTATTAGTATCAAGGGGAGCAGTTGAGCATTATTCAGACAACAACATAAGAACCAAATCAAGATGAGTCCATATCCACCACTTAAAACATTTACTGTTCTTCGTGGGGATAGCACTTAAAGACTTCTCTCCCGGCTATCTTGGAATATTCATGACATCGTTATTTGCCGGGGTCGACAGACAGTGCGACGGAACACCTGAACTCGCGCTCCTCTGATTGCAAACTAGTACACACACCGACCAGACTCTCCTCTGTCCCACAGCGGCTGATAGCCGTCTTTTCCCTCCGTCCCATCTCCTTCCCGGCACTCCCCGGACACCTCTCAGTCTCTTGACCTCTCCTTGTCGGCCCAGGTCCCGCTTCGGCCCGCCTCTAGCACGCTTTTTTCTCCTGACTTTCCTAAGAAGTCTCGCCATGAAAAATCTCCACAAAAGGCAAATTCAGCCACCAAACCACAGAGTGTTCGTGAAAACTGGCCTCCCGCAGGATCGCTGTTCTGAAGACTTTCCTTGTGTTTCCGTAATAAACGGTCACGAAGTAAGAAGCGAGAGGCCTCATCCGATGGAGGTTAAAGAGTAGCCGCAAGGGGAGGGGCGGGTCGAGAAGGCCACGGCACGGGAGATGCCCAGAAGAGGCCTCTTTCTTCTGCGGGCCCCAGTCCTCCCCCCATCGTGTCCTCACTCCCAGTGCCGCGGGCAAAACTTGCACCACACGGGAACAAATCAGAAGCCTCAGCAGCACGAGGCCTCGTCAGGGTTGGCTCGTCTTTGCAGCAAATCTAAATGAGTAGCTATCGCTTCTGTGAAAGTCGAACATACAGATCGAACGATTCCTGTCACACCCAACTGGCATAAGAGTGGGGAAGGCAGGGCAAAAACCTCCCAAGACACAGAACACTGTTCTAGGAAGGCAGTTCTCTACAAGTCCGGCCGCCGACACCGGTGGTGGTCACCTAAAAACACTTTTTTCTTTTTTTGAGTTGGAATCTCACTCTGTCGCCCAGCCTGGAGTGCAGTGGCCGCTCCCGGCCCCCGCAGCCTCGACCTGCCGGACTCCGGCGATCCTTCCGCCTCAGCCTTCCGAGTCGCTGGAACGACAGGCGCGCACGACCACGCCCGGCTCATTCTGATCGACTGTAGAGATGAGGTCTCGCCAAGGTGCCCAGGCGGGTCTCGAACCCGCGAGCTCAGGCGATCCACTCACCTCAGTCTCCCAAGGCGTGGGATGACAGGCCGAGCCACCGAGTCTGGCTTAAAAACACTTTTATCTGCAGCCGCAGAGACAAACGGCACCCACTCTTGGACGCATTCTGCCCGCGCTGCCGCTCACCCATTAGCACTCACCAGCGGCCAAGCTTTCCTAGCGTCAACGACCTTTCTCAAAGAGGCTTATGTGACATTCCTCTTTTCACAAAACCTTCCATCTTTTCTTTGCTCTCGAAAGACCTCCTGGCGTGTGTGCGTGTGCGCGCCCCAAATCTCAATTACTTATTTTTAAATAAAATGTCAAATTAGGGATTCATCTCGACCTTTCAGTTTTGGTTTTGAGACTTCATATCCTAATAGCTGCATATACTTTTTCAAAGAGTCGTCCAGTCGGGGGCTCTTTCCTAAATTCCGTGCTTCTTAATTCTTTTCAGAGTTAAGTCCTAGGGATACAAAACACAGGAGGCACCGTAGGGTTTAGGAAGAAAGGTTCTCAGCCTGACAAATTCAATGAACACAGCCTCTTTGGGCTGCTGCCACCTTCCTGGGGCTCCTTACCTCTAACACCCATTTGGTGAGCCCCTATAAACTCCACCTCTCTGCAAGTGGCTCCCACTTCTGACTTCTTTTTTTTTTTTTTTTTTTTTTTGAGTTGGAGTCTCACTCTGTCATCCAGACTGGAGTGGAGCGGCCACTCCCGGCCACCGCCACCTCGACCTGCTGGGCTCCGGCGATCCTTCCACTTCAGTCTTCCAAGTAGCTGGAACTACAGGCACGTGCTACCACGCCCGGCTAATTTTGTGATTTACTGTAGCGATGAGGTCTCACCGAGTTGCCCGGGTGGGTCTCGAACCCGCGGCCTCAGGCAATCCACTCACCTCAGCCTCCCAAGGTGCGGGATTACAGGCGGAGCTACCGAGCCCGGCTCACTTCCGACTTCTGACAGCTGGCACGCTCGGTGCCGGGAAGCTCTCGTCGACGCCTTCCCGCCATGACCCAGAGTCCTCATCCTACGTACATCAAACTTCTTGCTCTCATCACAGAATCTAATCCCTCCCAGCAACTGCTGATTCAGAATCTACCTAGCAGGTGCCACCTTCCGCCTGCTTTCTGCGGGACACGAAGCGGCACACAGCAGACACTGCAGCTTCACACCAGGTGTGCTTACATGGAGGAAGACAGAGATGCATAGACAGATCAACCGCACACTCACATCGGCAGGAGCTTCATAAAAAAACGCAGTGGGTGACGAATATAAAACATGACCGATTAACAGGATCAGACAGGAAGAGAGAGAAAAAAGACTTTAGGGGACAGAGAGAGAGTGATCATCGGTTAGAAGCACGGCCTTGTGGGTGGCCAGTCCAGCACCTGCATGGCGTGGAGTCCCGATGAGGGGGCCGGCAGGTGGCTCCGCACAGGTGGGCCAGGGGTATGTGCCAGAGGGACAGTGCCTAGAGAAAGGGTCTGCAGAGCCTCGAGGCCAGGCACTGCCCTCTGGTGGAATCCTAAGCTGCCAAGGGAGAATTCAGAACTCAGCGCCTTCTCCGGCCACGATGCTAGCGGTGCCCGTCCAATAAGGGATACCCCAGGTGGCGCCTACTTCCCACATCATGAGCCGTGTCGCTCCTCACGCAAACACAGAAGTGTGATCATTACATCTTCCTCGCCAAAACTCCTACAAAGAACGTACAACAAACAGGGACATTCGGCTAAAATATCTGTCCTCATTTGGCCTCGCTGCCTCACAAACCTCTCCGGTACCTACGGGATATACACAAACCTGCTGATGTCAGCACGATCACGCTCGTGCGACTCAATCGGTGTGACGTGAAACATGTGCGGTAGGACAGGACATTCATTCTACCTTTGGATGTAATCATGAGACAAACCTGACTTACACAGAAACAACGTACATAAGCGGCAACGCGTACCTACCCGCCTCAAAAAATAAGAACAGAACAAAGAATATGAAGGACTTAACATCAGATGGCCCGTTTCGAGCCTCATCTCGACCACATTTTTGGGTGACTGCCAAAGGTACTCCTCACCACAGGAGGAGATCCCACGGGTTCAGTGTGCCGAGGACTTGAAGATGAAGCTACACGTGGCATCGGGGTCTCAGTAGTGGTCGCATGGACACGGGAGGAGTATGCGCGTGGAAAATAAAGATGTGCTTAAAACTCACATCCTTTGGGAAAACTAGCCCTCTGCATCCTGTCGTAAAATTAATAGCCAGATTCCAAACATCAAGACAACATACGTTCTCTCTGCATACGCTATAGCTCTTGTCTTAAAATTTTGTCACTAATTTATCAAATCTGATTCAAAACTGGAAATGGAACAAATTAAACCGGAAGCATCTCTGTATACAGAAGGCTGGGTATAAACAAAGGGCGGGACAGTCTTCGGGCTGCGGATGTCTTTTGTGATCAGGGAGATGTGCCTGGGATGTGTCACGTCCTCGGGGCTGTCTGCTTGTCCATCGTCTGGTAGCTCCTCATCCAAAAAGCTGCCGCCGACTGGATTCTGGGAGTGCAGAGTGAGGACACGGGTCAGGGAATGGCCCGAGCCTTTACTCCCACAGAGGCTAGAGCTCGGAAGGGAGAAGAAGGTCAACATATCCGACTAAAACCAGGTTTTCTTAAGGAACGGATGAGGTTTACCGACAAGACGAGGGTGTCAGGAACACAGTTCACAAGGAGTCTCGGACATCAGAAGTGAGGCGGCCCAGGGAGCGGACGCGCAGAGCGGCGGCCAGGCAGCAGCCGCTCCTCTGCAGGCCTCATCCTGGAGCACAGCCAGTCGTCTAGCTCCACGAAGGCTCCTGCCAGCAGGCTCTCGCAGCCTCGTTCTCTCCCTGGGTCCCCATTAACACAGCCGGAAGGATTCTTCCGTTCTTGCCTCTAAGACTAAAGTGAGAGAGGTTGGGAGGACTCCCCAAGGAAGCTCGTGATTCCAGACATAAACCACAGCTGCAGTGGGAAATGCCGACCCGGGATTCTGGGGGCCCAAAGAGGGACCTTTGATCTTTGGACAAGCAAGGCCCTCTCACGTCAAGTTAAAGAAAAAAAAACCTTCCACCTGTTTATCAGAAAGGATCTTCAGGCATAAAAGGCATCAAATAAATTAAATCTGGAAGGAAGAACACGATGAGGAATGGAATAGAAATGAATGATAGGTACACAATCTCTACCCATAAACTTTAGATTTAATGGCAAAACCGAGAAAAAAATTTGGTAAAACAAATTCGCTTAACGGTTTAGAACAGAAACGTTCTCAAAAATGTCTTTAGGCCTTTGGTCACTCCAAAATCTTCCCTTCATTCAACTGTCTTCAATCTGGAGGGGAAGTATCATTTTAAATTGTCTAACGTCAACGGGTGGATGCGAATGCAGTTTACTTCTTAATATAAAGAAAGAGGAAACAGGAGCCAGCACGGCATTTGGAGAAAATTCTGTATGGGTGTTATTCATTAAAACAAGATGTCATCTCACTCTCGTTTTGCTAACCCTACCTGTAAACCGGCAGTCAGCAAAATTTTTCCCGTGAAGGGACAAACAGTACATATTTTACACTGTAGAGGCCACAGAGTCCCTGTTAGAAATGCAAAGCTTTGTCCTCACGGTGAAAAAGCAGCCACGGGCAATGCGTGCACGAATGAGAGTCAGCCGCATGTTTACTAAACTCTTATTTACAGAAACAGAACGCAAGATGGATGTGGCCCGTGGGCCACAGGGTGCTGACACGTGACCTAAACCTGCCCCTCCATCGATGCCTCTCCCGTTCTCACTGACTCTTCGTTTAAAGGGGCCCCGGGCCCCGGTCACTAAAGGTGTGGGCAAAGAACATCGGTCCGTCAGGTACGTTGTGGTAGACACCGAGCGGTGGCTGACACAAGGGCGTCTGCAGAAATATGTGAATCTTTGCCAGAAGCACGAGAATCACGCAAGCGGTATTTTACTTAAAAACAAACAACCGGTCACCTAAAATGTATAATAAAATGCACATCTAGAAGAGCAGAAACAATCTCGAAAAATAACAAAGCGATGGTTTCCCGATTTCAAGCTTTAACTACAGTCATCGAGAAAGTACAAGGTTGGCATAATCAGGACACACAAATAGAGCAAAGACACAGAACCAGGTGTTCAGGAATCACTCCACACTTATACAGACAATTGATTTTAGAACCGAATGCAAAAACGATCCAGCGGAAAGAGCTATTTTTGACAAAGCTTACTGTAGTAACTAGATATGTCTATGTAAAATAAATAAATAGGTACATACAAAACCGATGTTCAGTGATAGAAACGAACAAGGAGGATGTCAAGGAAACCACAGTGTTAAGGTTGCAGTCACCCACCATCAGAGAAAAATTTTTAAAGGGTCATAGAGAAAAATAAAAAACGTATACGTAATTTCAGACTCGTGACAACGCTAAAGTTTCTCTTCCGTGTCCTTTTCTTAGAAGCTCCTGAACGGCCGTGCTCCATTCTAAAACGGTAAAGAAAAAAGAAATGAATCAAGCGGCCAGAAGGAAACAGAGCCATTCTAAGGGGATGGAAAACCCATACGGGACAACGGTTGTTGACCAGAAAACAAAAGTTTCCGCTGAGGCAGAGGGGAGACCCAGGAAGGGGCGAAGATCACACAGAGGTATGAGGTTCTTGGGGAGAAAAAGGGAAGAGGAAGAGAAAAAGAATGAACACCAGTAAGCAGATTCATGGGAAAAAAAAATAATAAGAAGAAAAGAGAAAAAGAGCGTGTGTTTTGGGTGAAAGGGTTATTCAAAGCAAAATTTTTTCTCAGAAAGTACTTTTATTTTAAAAAAGGGCCCCGAATTTTATGGGTTTGGGGGTGTAAATCAAATGCTGAATTCCCTTAGTAATACATTTTACTTAAAATGCTAAAAATAGCTTTAAGTTTAATAGAAACTCATATGTAAATATATAGAGACATATATATGTATATGTATTAACGCTATCGCTAAATATAGATGCGAATGTAGCAGAAATCAGTTAACAGATTTAAAACACTCCTTGGAGATGTAGTACTCAGTGTCGGTCCACAGCCAAAATTTTTTTAAAAAATTAAAAATTATAAAACGATTTGAATTTTTTCTTAGACAGGTACATTATTTCGATTAGGAAAAAATATCCTTCCGATGTGATCATCCTTTCTCATTGATGTCTGTTATCATCAATTAAACTTGATCTGACAGTTGGGAACGGGACCGCATTTTGAGAATATCCCTCAGCTTGATGGTATTTAAAGCTGAATTTAACCTGTGGAGAATTAACTTTTTTTCATGCTTTCTTGTGTTACTAAACAACAAACGGGCAGTCACGCTTATCATCCCAACACTTTTGAATGATCGCTTGAGCCCAGGTGCTCAAGATCGGGTTAGATAACATAGCGAGTCCCCTTCTCAATAAAAAACTTAACAACGTTCTGGGCATAGTGGCGCATACCTGTAATCTGAGCTACACGGGAGGCTGAGTCGAAGGATGGCCTGAGCACAGAAAGTTGAGGCTGTGGTGAGCCATATCATGCCGCTGCCTCCAACCTGGGCAACCGAGACCCTGACTCAAAACAAAGTAAAAAGACAAAAATCTTTTAGATGACTTTGTGACTATCATCTTTAGGGAAAGCACAACTTTCTTTCGATCAAGAGTGTGCCAGTCACCCTGGAATCACAGCACTTGGGGGAAAAGAATCCGTCTTCTATTTTTCCTTCCGTAACCCCAGCCCCTTAGATTCGCATGGAAGACTTTCAAGAACATCCGGCCATGAGAAACGATGTCCACGAAACGAGAAACAAGTGAGGTGAGCCCTCTAGCGTCCCTCTTTTATTGTTCCCCCGGCCACACCACAGAAAGGGGGAAACCGAGTAAAGGATGGCAACCCGAGCGAAGGGAACGCAGATGAACATCAGACCGAGACGGTTAGATTTCGACGCGGGAGACCACCGGAGGAGAGACAGCAGAACAGAAAAACTCCAGTGGACTCTCAGAAACCCCTTGCAGATTCCAAGCAACACACGCAAGGGATAAAATCCAGCCGGGGCCGGGAAACCGGTCTCCAAAACACGGAACGCCACAGGGCCCAGAATCGGAAGACTCGCGGCCTTCACCAACCAGGCTGGAGCGATCAACTCTAGGATGAGCATGCTCGCAAAAGACTCACGGTAACAAGCAAAAGGTAGAAGAGGAAAGATCAAAACTCAAGAATTTTACAGAAAGATGAAAGCGTCAGTGACCCAAAACGAAATATTCGCGGTCCTGTTTCCAATAAAAGATGAACAGATATACAAGAAAAAAAGCAAATACACAACCGATATTTAAAAATTAATACACAGCCTAGCTCGGTGGCTCAGTCTGTAATCCCAGTGCTTCGCGAGGCCGAGGTGAGTGGATGGCCGGAGCCCGCGGGCTCAAGGCCCGCACGGGCAAATCGGCAAGACTTCACCTCTACAATAAATCAAAAATTGACCGGTCGTGATAGCGCGCACCTGTAGTTCCAGCTACTTGGAAGGTTGAGGCGGAAGGATCACCGGAGCCCAGTAGGTCGAGGCTGCGGGGGCCCGGGAGCGTGCCACCGCACTTCCGTCTGTGCGACAGAGTGAGACCACAACTCAAAAAAATGAATAAAAAAATGAATAAATAAAGCCAATAAGCGAGCTTAGGAAGAGTAAACCATCAGCATATATCAATCAGCACTATTGACATGTTCCACTCACAGCGAGGAGAAACTCAAATAGAAATATAAAAATGGAAGTCATCGAGGGTTAAAGCCGATGAAAAGTTCCAGAGACACACTAAAGGCCTAAATAAATAGAGAGAAACGCATGCTGAGGAGAAAAGGTCGTCTCTCGACCAATGATGCATGAACACTCTGAACACGGATCAGCACACTTCCGGAAAACGCACAGGCGTTTTCGGTAAAGTTCAGGAAATGCAGAGGTATCTGTGGGGACAACACAAACCAGCTCTCGTCTCGGAGACGTGATGGGAGACAAGGAGCCGGGGCCAAAAGGAGGATCTACCAAGACCACGAGGGGACCCGGAGTGGTAGAGGAGAGGGGGGAGGTTCACGAGCGCACACCAGGGTTCAGATGAAGCATGTCTCACACGGTGCGTGGGTGCCGTTTGTGGGACATAATGACACTTTCGGGAGACTTCCGACAAAAGGAGTCAGACTTCCGGTTTTCACTCCAGCGTACAACACGCCGACAGTCATCGCTCCTGTCTGTGCCAGAGGAGAAACTCGCACAGGCCGAAGATCAGCCACTCTTTCTAGGCCCGTGAGGGAATCGAGGTCCCTGGGCAAACCACCGCGACCCACCCCGAAGGATCGACAGCTGGACGCAGAACTGCCACTTCCCGAAGCACAAGACCCAAATCCCAGACCGTGGTCTACAAAAGGCCGGTGGCTCCCTGCGGAAGACTCGGAGAGCCCACGGTTCCCGAAGGGTCTGTCTCAGAAGGGCTTCCCACTCGTGGCAGACCTGGAGAGGACCTACCAGGTTCTCACGGCCAGCACTGGACCGGAGAGCCATACCTACCCTGGCGCTTCGGGGTCGGGGAAGAAGAGGAATACGTGTCACCCGGACACACACCGGAAAATCATTCTCCTCTGAGCAGGGTCTGCCTGAAGAAGAAAGAATTCACCAGAACCTGACTGCCCCGGGGAAAGTGACATACACAGCTAGAGCCCGTCGCTAACCTTACTGACACAGAAATCTCTAGGCCAACCACGATGGCCGATGCCTGTCATCCCAACAATTTGCGAGGCCGAGGCGAGAGGATCGCTGGAATCAGGGGCTCGAAACCAGCCCGGACCACTTGGCAAGACCTCATCTCTCCAGTACGTGAAAAAAAATCCAGACAAGGAAGTGCACATTTGTAGTTTATTCTCCTTGTAAGGATGAGGTGGGAGGATGACCTGAGCCCAGCAGGTCAAGTGTCGGTAGCCATGGATGTGTGCTACACTTCAGCCTGGGCAATGGGTGAGACTCTGACAAACAAAAACATAATAAAATGAAAGAAAAGAAATAAAGAACAAGAAACTTCTAGCAGACACATAGACAATGGAGGAAGCAAAAGCAAGACACAATAAGGTTTGGCCTGTGAGTTTTACAGCTAAAAAAACTAGCACCACACTCTTATGGGAGGGCAAGGGACATTTTTAAGGGCCTTTCCCCAAAAATGGAAACTTAAAAAAAAAAATTTAATGTTTTGGGAATTTAGGCAATTCTCCTAATTTAGAAGTTAATAACCTTGAAAAGCCAAAGGGAATATTCCTCAAAAAATAGCGGGGAAATTAAGTCATAATTTCCCTAAAAAAAACTAAAGAAGCATTTTAATTTTCCCCAGTTTTCCAAAACCTCTCCCCCTCAATCCATGGATCCATATAAATCCTCAGAAAGTAACTGAGGATAAAATCTCCACTGTTCTTTTTATTTTCCCTGTGGCTAAGGAATCCCCCCTTCTTTTTGCTAGCCCTTTTTTAGCCCTTTCACCTCACCCTCAAAAATCAAACCCTGAGTCGCCCTGATTCAAAACCCCCGAAGGCAAAACAAAGACAACCACCAGCATGGGTTTTTGATTTCCCCTAGTTTTGCCTCCTCATTTTAAAAAATTATTTCTGTAAGCCGTTGAGCACTTTAGGTCAGAAGCATGAGCTGCCCTATTCTCCAGCTTTGGACCGTAACAAAAAAAAAAAACCACCTTCTCTCGCTGTCATCTCAGAGAAAGTACTTGGCTCTGCTTCACCAAGTGAGCGAACACCAGTTTAGTTCCATCACGTGATCTACTTGATGATCACTGAAGTCCCGTTTCCTCAGTGCCTTATGTCCAGTGCATTACATCTGGCTTTCAACCCAAAATTGCAGGTATCTTACTCCGCTCAGACCGCCGCTACAAAATACTATACAGTGAGGGGCTTAAACGTATTATCATATACATAACCCACACAAGCAACATCACGTAGCCTATATACCTGCTGGTGCTTGTGTGTGACTATGAGATAAACTTTAAGCTATGAAATATTCCACATCATTTCTGCCTTGATGCAAACTACATGACAGATTGTGATCATTCAAAATCCTTTCTAACGCAGAATAGTATCTGATTGACTAAATATGTAAAACTTTCATTATTATTAAGGAGCGTCGAAAAAAATAAATCAATAAGAATGTGCTTTGCAAATAGTCTGCCGTAGGTAGAGAGCGTGAGTGACTCAAAGGGAGCAGGCAGGGTGTAGGGCTTTCAACTGAAGCAGGCCAGGACCAGGCAGGGATCTGGCCACTGCCGGAGATGGACATTAACTCGGCAGAGCCAGGACCAGACCGGAAGAAAGGCAACTCGACCGACTAAGCCATTTTACCGGTGTCTGAGTATGTGCAGAGACAGTATCACTCAATGTGGGTGAGAGACGAATCCCTGGAAGCTGCACATCACGTATAAACAAGGACAGGCCATCTTTCACTTGGTTTTCCCCGGGTTTTGTGGACTCAGCAGCTAGTGACAAAGTTACCAAAGGAGGAAGGGCCCGCCCAAGGCAATGAAAGCACGCCTTGAGGGCTCTCTTCGAAGAAATCACCATCTTTTCTTCCCGGGAAAAAATGCTCTCTTTAACAGGTGAGGAAGTTTTTAAAAACAATATTAGGAAAATTTTTTTAGTCAGTTAGAAGGCTTCATTGGGGTCCATACCGTAAGGCAAATACGGGGAAAAAAAGGATGAGCCGAGTGGCTAGGTCAAGAAAAAGAAATGCATTCAAGGGGAGACAAGAGGAGATTGGTTTCCCAAAAGAACCCAGCACCCCTTTGTCTCCGTGGGTCCCATCTGTGGGATCTGGTGGTCACGGAGCACGCAGAGTCTAGAGAAAGCGAAGGTTGGTGGTCCCGTGGCCGCGGAGAAGCGGCTCAGGGAGGCTGGTGCTACGGTCTCGAGAGGCCCTTCTCGAAAAAGCAGGTGTCGGCCGTCAGACCGTCCGTCGCAAGATGCCATGAAGCACCCAAGCTGAGGATGCCACCTTGAGAAAGCGGACGGAGGCAGCCAAAGCAGCCAGTGACGGGGTGCCGTGAAGGGAGAGCGGTCAGCCACACAGGACATTGAAAGCTCACATCCCATCTGCGAGGTTCACGTAGTGAATTATTTTAACAGGGACCCCTTGACCCCTTCCCCCGTGTAAGCCCATCACTCACCTTAGGGGACGCCCGGAGGTTGCCTCCATCGGCCGCCCGGCGACGTCCCGTTGTTTCGCATCAAGCCTCAGGTGGAATCTCCCGCATCCGTGGCCATCCCAGGGGCCCACAAAGCTGTGCTCTGCCAGGCAGCCCCGAACTGCAAGCCGGACCTCAAGTCTGGGCCTCACCCACTCTCAGTAGATTTGGGAAGAGGGCCGGTGATGAGACACGCACTCACAAGCACACATCCACACACACACACACACACACACACACACACACACACACACACACATTCCGGAAAAATGAATTTTTTTATTATAATAGGAATGCTGTATCTTGGGAATTATTATAATATATCAATTTGAAATGATAACTTTTTAAATATTCAATAATTAATCCTTAGCTTTTATGTGCAACTTTTTTTCCAATATGGAAAATTCTAGGCCACCCGATTCTGATGAGGATTTGGGAATCATGATAGCTCTGAGGAAGAGCGTATAACACTTAGAAAAAGGCAAAACAAAACAACAAAACACCACATGCCAGAAACACAGGGACGATCGCAGCAGGCTTGAGGTGATTCCGTGTACTCTTTGGGAATGCAATTAATAGATCACACTCACCTGTCTTATGATTTTAGTACATTTCTCCTTTCCACGATATCGATGACTATAATAATAAAAGAATTCATCTTTGGGTAGGATACTTCGTTTAAGATGAAAGGATAATTTACATAAAATAAACTATACAGATCTTAAACACACAGTTATAATTTTTTTAAATGGCTTCACGGGGTACAGATGATTTTGCTTACAGGGGAGCATTATCTTAGGGTAAAAAAGCCTGGTCTTGAAGCGTACCCTCCAGCACACCTGTGCGCACATTCCCTAGTAGGTAATTTTTCATTCCTATGCAGCTTTTGAGTCTTCGAGGGCCACCACGCCCTTCTATCTGCCTTCGCGATTTCTCAGCGTAACTCCCACTCATTAGCCAGTGGTGGTGGCTCGAGCCCGTCATCCAGCACTTCGGGAGGCTGAGGCAACGGTCTGCCCAAGGCCAGGGGTTTGAGACCAGCCCGCGCAACTTGACAATACCTCAACTCTACAAGAAATCAAAAAATTAACCAGGTGTGGTGTCACACAACTTTGGTTCCAACTGCTTGGAAGGCCAAGATGGAAGGGTCAGCCGAGCTCAGAGGTCAAGGCTGTGGTGTCTGTGAGACTGTCATTTCACTCCTGCCTGGTGACGGAGTGAGACTCCAACTCAAAAGAAAAATCCCACTTATAGGTCACAACAGGTGGCATCAGATTTTCTGCTCCCGAAACACAAGATTTGGACAAATAAATGCCTGTAACCCCCATCTCTAGCAAGAGAGAGCCCAGTGCTGTCTTTGGTGAATCCCGTCCTGCCCTTCCAGGCTATGCACTTCCCCCAACCCCGAAAAACCAGAGCAGCTAATGTGCCCCCGCTGTGAAGAGTCACTAATATGTAACCAGAAAGCAGGCAAAGGCCCTTTGGAAGACTTCTCCAGGAAGCTCGGCTGATGAATATGAAAGCCTTGAAACACTGGGGGGGAAAAATTGGGTCCCTCGGTTGAATAAGAAAGGAAAGTTACTCTGGTGTGTCTTCCGTTCTACCCTCGACTAGTCACAAAGCCTGGCCTTTTCCACCAAATCATATCTACTGTTCACGTCACCCTGTCTGCTCAATATATACCTATCCCGCCCCAGAATGCGATATGATAGCTGTCACTGAAGAGAAGCTTTGCCCAGGCTCCCTGGTTCAGAATTACATCTTCAGCTCTCAAAGACATACCACCATCTTATTTACACCCCGTTCTGGTCCTGAAAAAAAACCTCAAAAGGGTAGTCATTCCTACTTGGACATATTCCAAGAGAAGCTGCAGTGACGCCCGGGCCCCGCCCAGTGCAGAAGGCATCATGCACATACTTCCCTATCATAATTTTTCTCTGGGGTAGGAGTCTCACTGTCGCCCCGACTGGAGTGCGGTGGCACATTCACGGCCACCGCAACCTCCACCTGCCGGGCTCAGGCGATCCTTTGGCCTCAGGTTTCCAAGCAGCTGGAACCAGAGGTGTGCACCCCACACCCAGCTCATTTTTTTGATTTCTTGTAGAGATGAGGTTTCATCATGTTTCACAGGCTGGTTTGAACCCACGGGCTCGGGCGATCCTCCAGCCTCCTCCCAAAGAGCTGGGATTACAGGTGTGAGTCACTGAATCTGGTATCATAATTAACAGCCACTTTCTTCACTGTCCTTTTGTCTTCACTCGTTTCTTGGTGGAACTACTTCTCGTTCACCGGTACCTGCTATTTAGATTTTGGCTCCGATGGCGTTATTAATTTACCAGTTTCCATCTGTAGGAGTGAAGTCGCTCTTCAGCGTAACAGAGACTGAAATTAGAGCAAGTCAAGAAAGCGTCGATGTCGTTTGCAAAATGGGCTACATCATGCTATTTCCCGAAAGGAACCGGGAAGTAAATGCTTATTACTCTTGTTTAATTATGATGTGTGCACATGACATTTATTAAGGCACATCACAAAAATATTTTGGAAACAGACCGGCACAGTGGTTCCTGCCTGTAAGCCCAGTGCTTGGAGAGACAGAGGTGGAACTATCGCACGAATCCAGGGGTTCAAGATCAGCCTGGGCAACTTGGCAAGACCTCAGCTCCACAATACATTTTTAAAAAATTGTGCAGTCCCGGTGGTGACACTCGTCGTCCCGGTTACTTGGAAAGATCTTAGCCTTACAGAAGGATCACCCGAGACCAACAACCTGGGGCTGCAGCAGTCACGATGGTGCCACCGCACTCCCACCTTGACGACAGAGTGAGACTCTGACACACACAATTTTTTTTGAGGTGAAGTCTCTCTCTGTCACCCATACCGCAACACATTGGCACTCTCCTGGCCACCGAAGCCTCGATCTGCTGGGCTCCGGTGATCCTTCCACCTCAGTCTTCCAAGTAGCTGGAACTAAAGGCGGGAACAACCACACCCAGCTGATTTTTGAGTGATTGTAGAGATCGAGGTCTCACCAAATTGTCTGGGTGGGTATCGATCCTGCGGGCTCAGGCAATTCTCTAGCCTCAGCCTCCCAAACACGCTCAGCTGGGATTACACGCTCAGCCACCGAGCCCGGCCGACAAAAAAATTTTTTTTAACAAATCATTTTAAAAATGTTTTTGTCTTTATAAAATTTTATTTTATTAAAAAGACCTCTTAATATCATTATTATTTTATTTTATTTTTGGAGACGGAGGCACCCTTCGTCATGCGGGCTGGAGTGCGACGGAATGATCAGAGCTCACCACAGCCTCTACCTCCTAGCCGTAGATAATCCTTTCACCTCAGCCCATCGAGCAGTGGGCCCACAGCATGTGCCACCACAACTGCCTGATTTTTTAAGTTTTTGTAGGGTAGAGGTCTGTCTATGTTGTCCAGGCTGGTCTCCTGAGCTTAAGTGATCCTCCTCCCTGAGTCTTCTAGAGTGCTGGGATGATAGGAATAATCCCCCCACGCCTGGCCTTTATTTCCATGAATTTAGGAGGTGCAGATAGTTTGTATTCTGGGTTTCAACTGTACCCACCATCTCCACACGTGCCGATGGTACCCAACGGGTAGTTTTTTGTCCCTATACTCCTTCTGTCCTCCCCTTCTGAGTCTCCAGTGTCCATTATCACATTTTCTGTGTCTTTGGGATTCTTTTTTTTTTTTTTGGGAAAAAACTTCTCTAGTTTAACCGAGGAGATTCTTAATTTAGCTCCCGTATATAAGTGAGAGCATGTGATGTTTGTTTTTCTGTTCCTGAGTCAGTTCACTTGGGGTGATGGGTTCTAAGTTCATCCCAGTTGCAGCCAATAACGTTGCATTATTGTTTTTGATAGCTGAATAGTATTCCACAGCATATATATAACACATTTGTTTTACCCACGGATCGGCTACAGGACATGTAGGTTGATTCTACATCTGTGAAATTGTGAAATGTGCAGGAATTAACACGCGAGTGCAGGTGTCAAAAATAACACTTTTGGAGAAAGACCCAATTCATCAAAATTTTAAAAAGTCTGACTTTTCACCATAGGTAAATAATCATAAGATAGTTGTTCTCCTTTCCTAAAAATATTTCTTTAGTATAAATTATTTGCTCATTTGGACTCTTTTTTGCTTTCGTGTAAATATATAGAATAGTTTTTTTCTAATTCTGTAAAAAGTGACACTGGTGGGTCGATAGGAACTGTATTGAGTCTGCAGATTGCTTTGGGCAGTACAGACATTCCAGTAAAGTTGATCCTTCCAATTCACGAACACGGGTCGTTTTTTATTTGCTTGTATCTCTTTTATTTTTGCAACAATATTTTGTATTCCTCATCGTAGACATGTATCACCTCCTTATATAAAATTATTTCCAAGTGTGTGTGTGTTTGTTGTAAAAGGGATTGTTTTCTTGATTGGGTTCTCAGTTTGAACGTTGTGGGCATATAGACACGGTACTAATTTTTGATTTTTTTGATTTTACTATCCTGAGACTCTACTGAGGTCGCATATTAAATCAAGGAGTACATCGGTGACGTCCTTACAGTTCTCTAAATATAGAAGCATATACTCTGTGAAGAGAGATAATTTGACTTTCTCTTTTTCTACCTGGATACATTTTATTTCTTTCTCTTACCTGATTACTTTGGCTGCGACTTTCAGAGCTATGTTAGATAGAAGTGGTGAGAGTACAACTCCTTGCCTTGTTCTAGTTATAGAAAAAATGCTTTCCTGATAGATACATAGGTCAATACGACAGAAGAGAGAGCCCAGAAATAAAGCCGCTCGCCTACAACCAACACCACGTGACCTTGGTAAAGTAGACAGAAATCATCATTGAGGAAAGAACACTCTCTTCTATGAACAGTAACAGGAGATTTGGGTGAGCATAGGCGGAACCACCTCTCACCACACGCAAAAATGAGCTCAAGATGAGTTTAAGACGGGAATGTCAGACCTCAAACTGTACGTGTCCTAGAAGAAAATCCACGGAACTGCAAGTTTTGGTCCAGGCAACAGATGTATATCTGAGTCCTGAAAAGTAAATGTAGCAAACACAAAAATTGATAAGTAGAACTTCATGAAACTAAAAAGCTCATACATAGCCAGAAGAATTTTTCAACCGAGTAAACAGACAGTCCACCAATTGGGAGAAAATATTTGCAAACTATGCATCCAACAAGGGCATAATATTCAGAGTCAGTAAGAAATTTAAAAAATTCCCCAAAGAAAAAATCAAATAACCTCATTAAAAAGCGGGCAAAGAACTTTAACAGACACTTTTTATTATAAGACATACGAGCAGCCAGCAAACAGATTAAAAGAACACTTAACATCACTAATCATGAGAGAAATGCAGATCAAATTCCCAATGAGACGTCATCTCTCACTAGAAAGCTAGCTATTGTTAATAAGTCATAAAATGACAGATGTCGATGAGGTCGTGCGGAAAAAGAATACTCATACGCTCCTGGTAAGAATGAAAGGCAGTTCAGTCCTTTGCAAAGCAGTCTGGAGTTTGTTCAAAGATTTAAAAATAGATTCGCCATGCAACCCAGCAATAGCAATACTGGGCATATATCCAATGAAACATAAATTCTTTCATCAAAAGATGCCCGCACGATATGTATGCTGTGGCAGTATTCACAGTAAAAAAGACATGAAATCAATCTCGATGTTCATAAGCAGTGGATTGGATAAGAAAAAATATAGTACAGATACACCATGGAATGATACGCAGCCATAAAAAATGAAGCTACATCTCTCGCAACACCATGGATGCAGTTAGATGCCATAATCCTCAGAAAATTATCGCACAAACAAATCCAAATACCACATTCTCTCACTAATACAGGGAGACCTAAACACTAGGTTCACAGGGACGTAAAGATGAGATGATGGCTCAACCTGTCATCCCAGCACTTTCAGAGGCCAAGGTGAGAGGATCGCCTGAACCCAGGGGTTCAAGACCAGCCCGGGCAACTTGCTGAGACATCGAATCCACATTACATCAAAAAAATAAACCCCGGGGTGGTAGCACATGCCTATAGTTCTAGCCACCTTGAAAGGCTGCGGTGGAAGGATCGGCCGAGCCTAGGCAACAGAGTGAGACTCCAACTCAAAAAAAAAGAGCTGAGACTGGGGAATCTGATGGGGGAGGTAGAAAGGGGGGGCAGAGATTAAAAAGCTATCCATAGGCTATCACGTTAATTAGTTCGGTAAGAGATTCAAAAGATGCCAAAACCTCATCGTGTCACAAACTTGAATTTAAAAAAATGATGTATATAGCCACACGATACCCATAAAATATGTGAGATCAAAGACAGAGGAAGCAGAAATATGTCCAAATGTGGCAAAGTGCAGGGCCATTCTTGACATTTTCCTAAAGGGAAATGAAATGAGATAATTTGCATATAAACAGTATCAAAGTCATCTAACTGGAAAAAATTTTTTACGAATTATATTTAAATCAATACCGGGTGTGGTGGCTCAAACCTGTAGTTCCCAAAAGTTTGGGAGCCTGAGGAAAGAGGATTGCCTGAAGCCAGGGGTTCGAGACCAGCCCCGGGGAACTTGGCGAGACCTCGTCTCTACAGTAAACCAAAAAATTAGCCAGGCGCGGTAGCACATGTCTGTAGTTCCCGCTACTTGGAAGGCTAAGGTGGGACGATCTCCCGAGCCCAGTAGTTTGAGGCTGCGGTAGCCGTGAGCATGCCACCGTACTCTAGCCTGGGGCGACAGAGTAAGACTCCAACTCAAAAGAAACAAAGGTCTTAAAAGCAGATGTAAACAAAAATTTTATATGGCAGCTTGTTTTACATTTTCCCTTTAAGAGCTGCTATCTTCATTGTTGAAAATAATGTATGCTTTAACGTGAGATATTTGCTGTTAAAATGCGCATCGTTCTTCTTTCTCAGATAAGACACTTTGATGCACACGGGAGGCAGTGCACTTGATGATGCCTCCTAACCGTGCCGATGCTATTGTGTTGTTCTGGGTACTTCCTATTTAATAGCATTTCCTTTGGGACGGGCTTTCACGGCTGGCACTCTCCTGGGGGAGGGAGCAGTGGACACAGTGTCCGGTGCTTGGCCTGAGTCCAAGTAACATAAAGCAACAGGCAAAGCTCTTTCACTCAAGCTGCCTTTCTGTGGAACTCCTGTTTTTTTAGGCCACAAAGTCTTCTGATGAGGACTGACCGTGGAAGGGCCTGTGCCCGGTTCTGTTCTCACCTGGTGGCATGCGGTGTCTATCGGGGAGGCGACAACCGGTCCCCGTGGGCATGAGGCCTTTCAGGAAATAAGATGAAGTCTTTCTCTAAGATGGAGTACTGGTGTCAAGAGTGCCCTGCACACTCTCTGACATAAAGACCTTTTCGACTTTAAGTTGTGAGCTTTAAAAATGAAATGCCGTGTTCATTAAAAGTTAATTAAAAAAAGATTTAAAATATAAGCTGGGCTCGGTGGCTCCGCCTGTAATCCCGCGCCTTTGGGAGGCTGAGGTGAGCGGATCGAGCCAGGGTAGCCAGCTGGGCATGGCAGACCCTCCTCCAAAAAAACCGGGCCTCGCCGCTGAGCACTCAGCTACGCAATCCACTCCACAAGGCTCTGCCGGAGCGGGCTGCTCGCGCCGTGCTCCTTCACTTTTTCTCACCCAATCTGACACAACTGGAAGGATTCTGGACTCCAATGTCCTCTTTGCCTGCTAAGACTCCCCGCTGACATCCAAGTCTGGGGAAGGGGATTTTTCCAAGGAAGACATTAAGACCTTGATCTCCCCAAGACTGTCAAATCACAGCTAAGACAGTTGGAAAGTGACCTGGTGGTTCTGCAGAGAAGCCAATGGTTGCCTGTCTGACTGAACATAACAATGACTGCCCTCTCTGTGTCAAGTGTCCTAATGACTCTAAGGGGGACAACATTTCCTGGACTTTGAATGGCAGAAGAAGGGTCCTCATGCTATAAAGGGCATCTAAATCAAATTAATTCTGCGGGACAGGAGCCGGGACTTGATGAGGAAAGTTGGGAGAATGCTATCGGCAGAAACCATATTCTTCTAATACATAAAAACTTTATTGTTTTAATGATCAGTGATTTACAAAATTCGTTAAAACAGTATTAGAACGCGAGGCACGCTGCCTCCAGATTGTGGCTCAAAAGCCATGCTGAGTCCTCAGATAGCCGGGAGGTGATGCACGTGACATTGCACGATGGGGGCAGGGGAGACGCTCTGGGAGGATAGAAACCTCCATATCTAAATAAATCAAAAAATCAGATCAGTCGTAGTGAGCGAATGCCTGTTATCCTCCAGGCTCCTCCAGAGAAGGACAGAGGAGGAAGGAGCCGGAGCAGCAGGCCGAGGCTGGGTAAGCACGAGGTGCGGCCACTGCAGGCCCAGGATCTGGGTGACAGGGTGAACTCCAGATGCTAGAAGAACCGAAAAAAAACTCCGAGAACACCATCCCAATGAGTGAGAGCAGGGCCAGCACAGATGGGAAGGATGGTGCTGGGTTCCGAACGGGAACTGAACTGCTTCTAGAGCTGCGTTCTGCCCATTCTAAAATTCCATGCATGGAACGGGACTCACAATGGAGGGAGAGCAGGGCCAACATTTCAGCTCCTGTTAAGGATTCATGGGTGGATAGCTGAATGCCGAGTTTCTTTTCCTTTTCATGATGAAGTGAACAGAGCCAGCAGCCAATGGACCAATACCTGTATTAGAATGTTTAACATTCAACACACATATATTCTTTGTAAGTATCTTACCAGTTTTGGGGCTATATTTCCTACTGACCTCTTCTTGGGAGTCAGCCACATCTCTCTTCTGCTAATTCGACAAATATACATATTTAATACTGTAAGCGTCACAAGAGTCACTGTCATTGCAATGCTACAGTCTGACCTACAGTTTTGGAGGCTGCAAGATTCTAACTAATTTTTTAGGGTCCCACTGCATTCACCTAACATACGATGTAACTTGTGTAGTCTATTAAACTCTTTTTAGAGATCAACATGGATTGAGTGACACTGCACCAGTGGGTGCTAGTGTTCTGGACTGCAGCCTCGATCTAATACTTGCGTCCATCTAGCCTTGCCTGTCCAAGTACGCTTGACCACAGGAGCCGCAAGCCCATTTTTTTTTTTTTTTTTGATCTATTGTAAGCGAGTCGTGCCAGTTGCCAGCAGGACTGATCGGGCTTTGGCATCCATCCCTCAGTTCCAAAGTGGGATACAGACAGCCGAGCCAGGTGGATTTAAAATGAGTATCTGTCAGATGTAATCCGCCTTTGCCAGGCATGAGATTCTGATCGAGCTGGCAATCTCTACATAAATCAACAAACAGTGCATGGAATCTACAGAACTGAGTCAACAAGAGTACACACTCTGGATAGAGTGAGAATAAAAAATAGTACAAACTGTTCAAACCCAGAAGTTCTTTATATATTTGAAGAGTCCCATGAAGTTCCATCCAGTCATTTACTTCAGTTTTCAGAAGTCCACTTGGCAGACACCCTTGCCAAGAAGACACAGGGTCGTATTTTGTGACAACTTAAGAGCTTCCCAGCAGAGCACAGGATGATCACATCTGTGTGAAGTTAGTCAACAGTCAGGGAGGCAACCGAGAGTGGTCGCTCAAAGCAAGCTCGAGAGTCCAGCTGGCATAGGCGTGAGTCCTTCTTCCACTTCTTCCTGCTGCGGGACCTGGAAGAATCAGGGGCCTGTTTCCTCATCTGAGAAATAGAGATGATAATAATACTGGCCTCAGAGGAAGGTTGGGAGGCTCAGAGAGCTGTCAGTACTTGACACAAGCTCAGAGGAACACTGTTCTTTAAAGAAAAGAAAGGAAGACAAATAGAAAAATCAGAACCAAAAAACCCAATGAAGTCAGACTTCCCTCCAGCACACTTTTTTCTCCTGATTTTCCAAGAAGTCTCACCAAGAAAATCTCCATAAAATGCAAATTCAACCACCAAAGCACAGAGTGTCCACATAGAAGCTGGCTTCCCGTAGGGTAGTTGTTCTGAAGACTTTCCTTTTGTTTCCATAATAAAGAGGAATGAAGTGAGAAGCAAGAGGCCTCATCCAATGGAGGTTAAAGAGTAGCTGCAAGGGCTGGGGCGGTTTATGTGACCTCAGCATGGGGGAGGGGGGAATGGGGTCACCCCGAAGACGCCACCTTTCTTTGCAGGCCCCGGTTCTCTCTCCACTCGCATCCCCACTCCCAGTGCAGTGGGCAAAACTTACACCACACAGGAACAAATTAGGAGCCTTTGCAGCAACAGGTTCTGCCAGGGGTGGTCTGTTTTTGCAGCAAATCTTAATGAGTAGCTATCATTTCTGTGAAAGTTTGACATACAGATGGGCAACTCCTGTCACACCCGACTCCATAAGAGTGGAGAAGGCAGGGGAAAAACCACTCAGGACACACAACATTGTTCAAGGAATGCAATTCTCCATTTTATCAAATGTGTTTCAAACTGGAAATGGAACAAATTCAACTGGAAGCTTCCCTATATGCAAAACACCTGAGTATAAGCAAAGGGCAGGCCAGTCTTCAGGCTGCAGATGTATTTGTGACCATGGAGGTGTCTCTTCGGGGGCTGGATGCTTAGCCATCGTCCGTTAGCTCATTATCCAAAAAACTGCTGCCAACTGTATCCTGGAAGTGGAAAGTGAGGAGATAACTCATAGATGACCCGAGTCTCGACTCCCACAGAGGCTAGAGCTTGAAAGGGAGAAGAAGGTCAACATATCAGACTAAAACCAGGTTTTCTTAAGGGGCAGATGAGGTTTACTGACAATAAAAGTGTGTCAGGAACAGAGCTCAGTAAGGAATCTTGGACATCAGAAGTGATGGCCTAGGGAGCTGAAGCACAGAGCAGTGTCCATGCAGCAACCGCTCCTCCACGGGCCTCGCCCTTGAGCACAGCCACGCATCCACCTCCACATAGGCTCCTGCCAGCAGGCCCTTGCAGCCTTGTTCTCTCCCTGTCTCCCCATTGACGCAACTGGAAGGATTCTTCTGTTCTTGCCTCTAAGACTAAAGTGACAGAAGTTGGGAGGACTTCCCAAGGAAGCTCTTGACTCCAGATGTAAATCACAGCTGTAGTGGGAAATGCTGACCTGGGGTTTCTGCAGGCAGAAGAATGGGCCTTTGACCTTTGAACAAACAAGGCCCTCTCATGTCAAGTTAAATATTAAAGAAAATTTCTCCTGTTTATCAGAAAGGGTCTTCAGACATAAAGGGCATCAAATAAATTAATTCTAGAAGGAAGAACTTGATGAGGAAAGGAAGAGAAATGCATAATCGGCACATATTCTCTATCCATAAACTTTAGATTTTATGACAGTGAGTACAAAATTCGTTAAAACATATTAGCTGCGAGCGCTGGTGAATACCTTATCCGGCCTTTGGGAGGCTGAGGTGAGTGAATTGCCTGAGCCCGCGGTTCGAGACCCGCCTGGGCAGCGAGACCTCATCTCTACAATAAATCAAAAAATCAGCTGGGCGTGGTGGCGCATGCCTGTTATTCCGGCTACTGGAAGGCTGAGGCGGAAGGATCGCCGGAGCCCAGCAGGCCGAGGCTGCGGTGGCCGGGAGCGGCCACTGCACTCCAGTCTGGGTGACAGAGGTGAGACTCCAAATCAAAAAAAAAAAAGAAAACCATATTAGCCTCTTAGAAAAAAATGTTTTCCGTAAAAAATCTTTAGAGCTTTTGTCATTCTAAAATTTTCCCATCATTCAACTGTCTTCAAAATGGAGGGAAACAATCATTTTAAATTGTATAAGGTCAATGGGTGGATACAAATGCAGTTTATTTCTTAATATAAAGAAAGATGAAACAGGAGCCAGCAGCCATTTGGAGACAATACCGTATTAGAATTATTAACTTAAAACAATATGTAATATCCTTCTCATTTTGCTAACCCTACGTGCACATCGGCAGTCAGCCACATTTTTCTGCTAAGGGACAAATAGTACATATTTTATACTGTAGAAGCCACAGAGTCGCTGTCAGAAATGTACAGCTCTGTCCTCATGGTGCAAGAGCAGCCATGGGCAATGCATGCAAGAATGAGAGTAACTGTGTGTCTATTAAACTCTTATTTGCAGAAACAGGATGTGAGCTGAATGGGGCCCATGGGCGGTAGTGTTCTGACACCCGATCTAAACTTGCCCCTCCATCTATGCCTTGCCTGTTCTCACTGTCTCTTCGACCAAGGGCCCAGCCCAGTGACTAAAAGTGTGAGGAAAGAGTGTCAGTTTGTCAGGTTCAGTTGTGGTAGACACCGAGCGGTGGATGTCACAAGGGTATCTGCAGAAATATGTGAATCTTTGCCAGAAGCATGAGAATTATGCGAGTGGAATGTTACATAAAAACAAACAGTTGGAAATCTAAAATGTGTAAAAAATACACATCTGGAATAGCAGAAATAATCTTGGAAAATAACAAAATTGGAGGGCTATGATTTCCTGATTTCAAGCCTTTAACTACAGTAATCAAGAAAGTGCAGTGTTGGCATGATCAGGACACACAAATAGAGCAAAGAAACAGAACCAAGGGTCCAGGAATCACTACACACTTATATAGACAATTGATTTTAGAATTGAATGCAAAAACAATCCAGTGGGAAGAGCTATTTTTGACAAAGCTTACTGTAGCAACTAGATATGTCTATGTAAAATAAATAGATAAATACAAAACTGACATTTATTTATAGAAATGAACAAGGAGGATGTCGAAGGAACCCCAGCGTTAAGGTTACAGTCATCCACCATAAAAGAAAAATCTAAAAAGGGGTCACAGAGAAAAATAAAAAAGGTATATGAAATTTCAGACATGTGACAACGCTAAGGCTTTTCCTCCATGTCTTTTCCTTAAGAAGCTCCTGAACAGACGTGTTCCATTCTAAAATGGTAAACAAATAAGGAATAAATCACGTTCTCCAGAAGGAAGGAAAGCCATTCTAACTGGCACGTACCACTATCACAGTGACAACCGTGTAGTTGACCCAGAGAACAAACAGTTCTCCACTGAGCCGAGAAGGGAGCGCTCCAGGATGGGTGTCTGTAAGATCGACTACACGAGGTTTATGACTGTCTGTGTGGAGAACTCAAGCAGAATGAGGGAAGAGACAGCCGAAAGGAATCACACTGATTATACGCACAATCCTATCCAGGAAAAGAAAAGGTAATATAGAAGGAGAAGAAAAAAAGGCATAGTGAACCATTTTGCACAGTTCAGGTCAGATTAATGTCAACAGCAAACATTCAATCCATCAGAAATGTTCCTTCTCTACTGTAAGAGGACAGGGCCAATGCAATTGTGCGCATCGGTTGTGGGGAGTGTACATCAAAGTGCTGCGTCCTCCTCTAGCCTGTACGTTTCCCTTACAAAGTGCTCACGGGGATAGTGTTTTCGGGAAGTGTTAATATGCCCAAATAAAATGCATATGTAAATATATAGAGACACAGATATGTATATATATATAAATGCTATTGCTAAATAGAGAAGCAAACATCACAGAAATCAGTTAACAGATGTAGGATACTTTTTAAATAAGCTGTACTTAGTGTTGGTCCACAGTGATGATTTTTTAAAAAAATTAAAAATTATCATACCCTTTGAATTTTTTCTTACACAAGTACATTACTTTGGTTAGGAAAAAATACTCTTCTGATGTGATCATCCTTTCTCATTGAAGTCTGTTATCATCATTTAAACAGTTGGGAATGGGACTACATTTGAGAGTAAACTTCAGCTTTGATGGTGTTTAAAGCTGTTATTTAACCTGTGGAGAATTAACTTTTTTCATGCTTTCTTTTGTTACTGAACAATAAACCGGCAGGCACCCTGTCATCCCAGCGCTTTTGAATGATTGCATGAGCCCAGGTATTCAAGATCAGGTTAGGAAACCTCACGAGACCCCTTCTCAATAAAAAATTTAACAAAGTTCTGGGCATAGTGGTGAATACCTATAATCTGAGCTACATGGGAGGCTGAGTCGGAAGGATGGCCTGAGTGCAGAAAGTTGAGACGTGGTGAGCCATATCATGCCACTGCAGTCCAGCCTGGGCAACTAAGTGAGACCCTGACTTCCGGGTCAGACTTCCGGTTTTCACTGCGCATACAACACGCTTACAGTCATCACTCCTGTCTGTGCCAGAGGAGAAACTCGCACAGACGGAAGATCAGCCACTCTTTTTAGGCCAGTGAAGGAATTGAGGTCACCGGGCAAACCACCGCAGCCCACAATGAATGATCGACAGCTGGACGCAGAAATGTGCTTCAGGGGCGCAGGATCTCACCAACAGAATCCTCGACGGAGCACATGCTGCGGCAGGAAACCCCAGACTGTGATCTTAAAATGGTTGGCGGCTCGGTCTGGAAGACGTGGAGAGTTCATGATTCCCGAAGGGCCTATCTTAGAAGCGCTTCCACACTCGTGGCAGATCTTGAGAGGACCTACCAGGTTCTCATGGTAAACACTGGCGAGCCGTACCTACACTTGTGCCTTGGGGTGGGGCAAGAAGAGGGAATGCAAGTCAACTGGACAAACAGCAGAAAATTGTTTTCCTCTTGGCAGGGTCTGCTTGAAGAAGACATATTCACCAGAACCTGACTGGCCTCGGGAAAGAAACATACACAACTGGAGCCCGTCACTAAGCTTATTTGAATAGAAATTTCTCTGTTGACCCAGATGGCTGATGCCTGTAATCTCAACAATTTGGGAGGTTGAGGTGAGAGAATAGTTGGAATCCAGGGGTTCGAAACCAGTATGGACCACTTGGCAAGACCTCATCTCTACAATACATTAAAAAATTAGCCAGAGAAGGGAGTGCACGTTTGTAGTTCAAACTACTTGGAAGGACGGGGTGGAAGGATCACCTGAGTCTAGCAGGTCAAGTGTCGGTAGCCATAGATGTGCGCTAGACTTCAGCCTGGGCAAAAGAGTGAGATTCTCGCAAACAAAAAATAATAAAGTGAAAGAAAAGAAATAAAGAATGAAACATTTCTAGTAGATACACAGGAAATGGAGGAAACAAAAGCAAGAACACGATAAGTTTTAGCCTGTGAGTTTTACAGCTCAAACAAAGACTGAACACCGACTAGCTGTTATCGTGATGGCGCAAGGACCCCCCTCTGAAAGGTTTTTACCCCAGAAACATGAAAATCATTAAAAAAAATTATAGAGTGCTTTCAAGGGCATTTTAGCCACGTTCCCGATAACCTGTAGAAGTTAACAGACACCTTGAAAAGCAGAAAGGGAATAGTATCTTCAAACAATAGCCAGGAGAGTTAGAGTCAGAACACATTTGATTCGCTATAAAACTAAAGACAGCATCTTAATATATGTCCCTGAGTTGTTCCAGAACCCTGCTCCCCCCTAACTCCGTGGGTCCATGGTCATGAAATTTTCAGATAAATGGAACTCAGGACTGAAATCTAACCACTGTTCTTTTTCTTAATTTTCTCCTGATAGGCACGAAGGAATTGCCATCTCACATTCTTTTCTCCTAGTCACACATTTTCAGACAAAACTTCACCAGCTTAACTCATCAGAAAATCTTTAAATCCACCTATGACGTATGAGACCTCTGAGTCATAATGTCCCAATGTTTTAGGTCAGAACAAAGTGCAACCTCCATGTATTGGTTTATGACTGCCTGTAGTCTCTGCCCCCTTCCTTTTTAAAATTCTTTACTGTAAGCCATCGAGCAGTTTAGGTTATAAGCATGAGCTGCCCTGTTCTCCTTGCTTTGGACCCTACCATAAAAAATCCACTTTCTCTTTCCGCTATCGTGGTGACAGTACTTGCCTTTGTTTCACCAAGTGAGTGCACACCGGTTTAGTTCCTTCACATGATCGACTTGACAATAATACCTCACACTGAAGGCCTGTTTACTCAGTGCCTTTTGTCCAATGCGTTACATTTGGCTTTCAACCAAAAACTACAAGTATCTTCCTCTGCTCAGGCTGCAAGTACAAAATACTATAGAATGAGAGGCTTACACAACAGGAATTTACTTTTTTGAAATTCAGAAGACTGGAAGTCTAACTACACAATGTCCCCGTAGTGTGCTTATGGGTAGAAGGCTCTCTTCTGGTCTGCAGTCAGCTTCCTTCTTATACACGTCTTCACATGTGCAGAGAGAGAGAGAGGAGGTACAAGCTCGTTGGCACCTTCCTATAAAGTCATAAATCACATCATCAGGGCTCCACCCTCATGACCTTATTGACACTAAGTTATATGACAAAGGTCACATTTCCAATTACATTCACCATAGAGTTGGAACTCCAACATATACCTTTTGGGGAGCACAATTCATTCTATGATAAGGCATATTAGAAAAACATCAATTAAAACACAGTTTGGATAGCAAATATTGAGAGACACACTGATAGAGTTCAGAAATGTGGGAATAATTAGACTGGGGATATAAAACAACAGTAAGTAATATACAAAAAATGCTAGTGGAAAAAGTAGTCAACAAACACAAATATGTGCATGATATTAATTGAGAGATGAAATCTATTTTAAAAATTGCATAAATAAGAAAAACACAACAGAACTAAAGAAGACTTTGCTCACCAATAGACTAAACGTGATTAAAAAAAATCAATCAACTTAAAAAAAGACCATGTGACTTCCATGCACATCCTGTTACAAATACTTATTTTATATTCTTCATGTATTAAAGTCATATTTTAACAATGTTGACTTTATATAAAACAGAGAGGTGAAATTGAAAAGAAAACATTACCTGTATCTTCACCATCTGGTTAAAATTTTTTTTTTTTTTTTTAAATCTGGAGTCTTACTCTTTTGCCTAGGCTGGATTGCACTGACATGCTCACGGCCACTGCAGCCTTGAGCTGCTGGGCTAGACTTCCAAGTAGCTAGAACTGTAGACTTGTGCCATCATGCCCTGGTTATGTTTTTTTTTTTTTTTGAGCTGGAGTCTCACTCGGTCCCCCAGGCTGGAGTGCAGTGGCCGCTCCCGGCCACCGCAGCCTCGCCTGCTGGGCTCCGGCGATCATTCCGCCTAAGCCTTCCGAGTAGCCAGAATTACAGGCATGTGCTACCACGCCCGGCTGATTTTTTGATTGATTGTAGAGATGAGGTCTCGCTGCCCAGGCGGGTCTCGAACCCGCGGGCTCAGGCCATCCACTCACCTCAGCCTCCCAAAGGCGCGGGATGACAGGCTGAGCCGCCGAGCCCGGCTTGCACATGATATTTATTAAGGCACATCATAAAAATATTTTACAAACAGACAGGCATGGTGGCCCATACCCGTAATCCCCGCACTTTGAGAGACAGAGGTGGAACTAGCGCATGAACCCAGGGGTTCAAGATCAGCCTGGCAACCTGGCAAGACCTCAACTCCACAATAAATCTTTAAAAAAATTCATTCCAGCCGGGCTCGGTGGCTCAACCTGTAATCCCGCGCCTTTGGGAGGCTGAGGTGAGTGGATGGCCTGAGCCCACGGGTTCGAGACCCGCCTGGGCGGCGAGACCTCATCTCTACAATCGATCAAAAAAATCAGCCGGGCGTGGTAGCACGTGTCTGTAACTCCGGCTACTGGGAAGGCTGAGGCGGAAGGATCGCCGGAGCCCAGCAGGTCGAGGCTGCGGTGGCCGGAAGCGGCCACTGCACTCCAGTCTGGGCGACAGAGTGAGACTCCAACTCAAAAAAAAAAAAAATTCATTCCAAGTAGTCCCAGTTACTGGGAAGGCTTTTAGCCTTACGGGAGGATCACCTGAGCCTAACAGGTCGGGGCTGTTGTAGCCATGATTGTGCCACTGTGCTCCAGTGTGGATAACAGAGTGAGACTCTGACACACAAAATTTTTTTCTTTCCTTTTTTTTTTGAGTTGGAGTCTCACTCTGTCACTCAGCCTCGACCTGCCGGTCTCTGGCGATCCTTCTGCCTCAGCCTTTCGAGTAACAGGAATTACAGGCGTGTGCTACCACGCCCGGCTATAGAAGCGTTTTTAAGAACGCACAGCATTCTTCCTAGGTGTGTGTGCATCGTGAATGATTGTCTGCAGAGGGTAAGCTCTCCTCCAGAGAATGTGATGCCGGCTCAGAGTCGGGATGCCTGGAAACAGTGTCTCCCGGACCAAGGAAGTGAAGGCTGGAGACAGGAGACAGACTTGAGCACAGCACACAACTCCTGCCAATTCACACGTGTGCCACGTCCCTGGGCAGAGGGCTAGTCTTGGGATCCATGCGGGCTGAGGTTTGAGTGGGGGAGAAAGCGACAGGATGTGTGCCAGGCGGTGGGAGTCATCACACGGCCACGAGGGGAAGACTTAAGCGTGGCCACCTCTCCAAGCTTCTATTGTGAGGAACCGGGAGCTGATTCTCTGGGTCTTGGAGACAGCTGAGTGGTCTGGTAGAGGCAGAATAGACTCTCCTCGACCAAACCTTCGTCAGGCTCTCCTGAGCCCTCCTCTCACCTAGGTTTCAGTCTTGGCACTCGTCCTAGCTTTGGCTGGCCAAGCCCAGGTTTAGCAGAAATCCTGCTAAATGATGCCACACCTTTGATACCTGATCCCCCTGATGTCTGGATCATGTTTCTCATGCCCCATTCTTGTGATGTAATTCCTTGTCCTGCCTTTTTTGGGACTCCTGAAAGGCCACTTTTTTTCCTCCGTTAGAGTCTCAGTGTGTCACCCAGGCTGGAGGATGGTGGCATGCTCCCGGCCACCGTAGCCCTGACTTGCCAGGCTCAGGTGAGCCTTCCACCTCAGCCTTCCAAATAGCTGGAACTACAGGCGCGCGCCACCATGCCCAGCTAATTTTGTGATTTATTGTACAGGCGAGTCTCGTCAAGTTGCCTGGGCTGGTCTCAAACCTGCAGGCTCAGGCAATCCTCTCACCTTGGCCTCCCAAAGTTCTGGGATTGTAGGCGTGAGCCACCGCGCCTGGCCTGCCACTTCTGTTTATGACTAACTCTTGGATATCTTGTCTGTCATTTATTTTGTATTTATTTTATTTATTTATTTATTTATTTATTTATTTTTCAGTTGGAGTCTCACTCTGTCACCCAGACTGGAGTGCAGTGGCCGCTCCCGGCCACCGCAGCCTCGAGCTGCTGGGCTCCGGCGATCCTTCCGCCTCAGCCTTCCGAGTAGCCGGAACTACAGGCGCGCACTACCACGCCCGGCTAATTTTTTGATTGATTGTAGAGATGAGGTCTCACCAATTTGCCCAGACGGGTCTCGAACCCGCGGGCTCAGGCCATCCACTCACCTCAGCCTCCCCAGGCGTGGGATTACAGGCTGAGCCACCGAGCCCGGCTTTGTCTGTCATTTAAACTGACAGGAAGCCGGGCTCGGTGGTTCAGCCTGTAATCCCGCGCCTTTGGGAGGCTGAGGTGAGTGGATGGCGTGAGCCCGCGGGTTCGAGACCCGCCTGGGCGGCGAGACCTCATCTCTACAATCAATCAAAAACTCAGCCGGGCGTGGTAGCGCGCGTCTGTAATTCCGGCTACTGGGAAGGTTGAGGCGGAAGGATCGCCGGAGCCCAGCGGGTCAAGGCTGCGGTGGCCGGGAGCGGCCACTGCACTCCAGTCGGGGCGACAGAGTGAGACTCCAACTCAAAAAACAAAAACAAAAACAAAAACTGACAGGAAGCCAGGCTCGGTGGCTCAGCCTGTAATTCCGTGTCTTTGGGAGGCTGAGGTGAGTGGATGGCCTGAGCCCGCGGGTTCAAGACCTGCCTGGGCAACTTGGTGAGACCTCATCTCTGCAATAAATCAAAAATTAGCTGGGTGTGGTAGCACGCGCCTGTAGTTCCAGCTACTCGGAAGGCTGAGGCGGAAGGATCGCCGCAGCCCAGCAGGTCGAGGCTGCGGTGGCCAGGAGCGGCCGCTGCACTCCAGTCCGAGCAACAGAATGAGACTGCAACTCAAAAACAAACAAACAAACAAACAAACAAATAAATATAATAAAACCGACAGGACCCAGCACTTCCAGAGCGGGCAGTACAGCTGCACACACTCGCATGGCCACGGAGGGCCAGGAGGGAACAAACAAGGTTAGAGAAAGAATTCGCTAAGGATGATAGATTCCAGATCTTTTACAATATATCTGTGGCAGTATCATGTTGGCTACGTGATTGACCTTTTTTTTTTTTTTTTTTTGAGTCAGGGTTTCCCTCTGCAGCCCAGGCTGGAATGTGCAGTGGCATGAGGTGAGCTTGTCCCTGGGCTGACGTCTCATCTGCATCAACCTCTTGAGTAGCTGGGACTACAGGCCCGCACCACCACACGTGCCTGGTTTATTTTTTCTGACGTTTTGTAGAAAAGTGGTCTCATCATGTTGCTGCCTAGGCTGGTCTGGAACTCCCAGGCTCGAGGGATTCTCCTGCCTCGGCTTCCCCAAGTGCCGGGCTTAGAGGCGTGAGCCACTGTGCCCGGCCACGAATAAGCTGGCGTATAGCCACCCGCGATCCCGTGTGGAGCTAGCAAATGTCGTCAACCTGAAACCTCTCTTTGTAAAAGGGGAGGATCATGAAAGTGTGTACACGAAACATTTTGAAGTAAGTACACTCAGGGCTGGGCCCGTGGGTGGCTCACACCCACCAGCCCAGCACTTTTGCCGCTGAGGGCAGAAGGATCGCTGGAGCCCAGGAGTTAAGAGGGCAGCCTGGGCAACGCAGCCAGAGCTTGTCTCTAACCCCCCGCCATTGAGAAACAGGAGTCAGGCATGACGGCCCACGCCTGTAGTTCCAACTACCCAGGAGACCGAGGCGGAAGGATCACCAGAGCCCAGGATGTCTAGGCTGTGTTGAGCCACGACCATGCCACTGTACTTCAGCCTGGGCCAACAGAGGGACACCCCACCCCAACCGACCCCCCAAAAAAGCCCCAGGCAGAAGAGCCAATGCTGATTACAATGACAAAGAAAGGGTGAAGAGACTCGATATCTGAACAATAGGACCCCGCCGGGGCAGGGGTGGTTTCCTAGGCAACAAGGGAGCGAGGGGAGGTGGGAGTGGCAGAGGATACTTGGAAACTGGAAAAAAAAGGCACAGGGGACGCCTGCCACCTCAGGCACTAGATTGGGAGGTGGGGGTGAGAGGAACGCCCGAGTCCAGGGTTTCGAGACCAGCCTGAGCAACTCTACATGGAATCAAAACATCTGCCAGGCTCGGTGACGCACGTCTGTGGTGCCGGCTACGTGGAAGGCCGAGGCGGAAGGGTCACTTGAGCCCAGCAGGACACCCAGGCTGCGCTGTCCGGGAACGTGACACCGCCCTCCAGCCTGGGTGACAGAGTGAGACTCCTACGTAAAACATACAATACAATAAAATAAAAAATGTTTCTTTCCTTTTTTCAGGCAAAAGCTTTCATATTTATTAGGGAGCCAGCCCACGAGTGCAGAGCACATAGTCAAAAAGTCACATCCCCATTAAACATGTCTGACTTCTCGACTGTGGAGATTTCCTTTCTTTCCAGTTGATAACGGCAGGTTGATGGTGACCATGATTCAGCATAAACCTGTGTGCCACCCCATGAGCCATTCCTTAGAGTCCCAGCTTGGTGCTTCTCCAAAGTCTCCTCTTGGAGTTGTACCAGGTTCTACGGCCAGCTTTCATCCGAATCCCCTGGAGAATGGGACGGTTTTGCTTCTGTTTCTTGGCCAGGCATCGCTTGATTCTGAAAGCCGCGTGAGAAGACATGGAGAGCAACGGAGTCCACCGTGCACACCACGATGGTGGAGAAAGGAAGAGAGAGCAAAAACCGGTTTCTGATAGCCACATTCCAAAGGAAGCAGAAGCCGGGTGCGGTGGCTCCTGCCCGTCATCCCGGCACTTTGGGAGGCTGAGGCGGGAGCGTGGCTTCAAGCCAGGAGTTTGAGACCCGCCTGGCCAGCATCGTGAGGCCCTGTCGCTGTGTCACGGTCTGAGTAACGCTCGGCTGCTCCTCCTGATACCGGTAACTCAAAGGGGCAGGGAACCGGTAGAGAGAAGTTTATTTCTGAGTTCGAATCCAGGGTGCAGAGCCAGACTCGAGGTCTTTCAAAATGGTTCTGCTCCCCTTCTAGACTTTGACAGTTCACTTTTATGGTCCAGAGTTGTTAGGACCTCCACGTCAGCCACACGACCAGCAGGGCATGGACTAGCACTTAAACTTCAGCCACATTTATCGATAGTGAGTGAGTGACTTTTTTGGTCCAGACTTCCCGGTGCCAGGTATCAGACGTATCTCACAGCTTTGACCAGTAGGGCCCGGCAGAAGCATTCATCAAGCTTGCCATAAGGTAAAGGGCCTAGGACGTCATGCATTAAGCAAAAGCCATACAAATCACAAAGCTTACGATGACATGGGCACAAAAGTCATATAACTCACAAGGCTTATGATCACATCGATACTATATTATTCAAACTTATAACCACTCAGAAAAGGGGAGTAAAAGGAGATTCACATCTTTCAGTTGAAGGGGCATAGACTACAGGGAAGTCAAGGATCTCCTGAAGCTCCTTACCGGGAGTGCTTAGGCGATGAGGGGAAGCACACCTTTCACGAGCTCTCATGAACATGGGTTTGGAACCGTACAGGAGCGCTTGCGCCCCGGCCATGCCTTTCTCTAGGGGCTGTGACCATACGGACAGCACTACAGTGTCTCTGTGTCAGCTGTGCTATCCTCCTTCCCAAACCAAGGCAAGCTAAATAACAAAGGACAAAATGAAGCAGACATCGGTCACTTTAATGTCGACTCTGTTATAGCAAAGTCTATATGTGATTATCATATATATGCGATTATCTATGTAAATAAACAAATACGTACATATATAAATCGTATGTGTCATGTGATTTCGGCCGAGAACTCCAGATAAAAAGGTTTTTACGCCGGGCTCGGTGGCTCAGCCTGTAATCCCGCGCCTTTGGGAGGCTGAGGTGAGCGGATGGCCTGAGCCCGCGGGTTCACGACCCGCCTGGGCAGGCGAGACCTCATCTCTACAATAAATCCCAAAATCAGCCAGGCGTGGTAGCGCGCGCCTGTAATTCCGGCTACACGGAAGGCTGAGGCAGAAGGATCGCCGGAGCCCAACTGATTGAGGCTGCGGTGGCCGGGAGCGGCCACTGCACTCCAGTCTGGGCGACAGAGTGAGACTCCAACTGAAAAAATTAATAATAATTTTAAAAAACGTGATTAGCGCGTGTTTCTTTCTTTCTTTTTTTTTTTCTTTCTTTGAGTTGGAGTCTCACTCTGTCGCCCAGACTGGGGTGCAGTGGCCGCTCCCGGGGTGCAGTGGCCGCACCGCTACCTGCTGGGCTCCGGCGATCCTTCCGCCTCAGCCTTCCGAGTAGCTGGAATTACAGGCGTGCGCTGCCACGCCCGGCTGATTTTTTGATTGATTGTAGAGATGAGGTCTCGCCACCCAGGCGGGTCTCGAACCCGCGGGCTCAGGCCATCCGCTCACCTCAGCCCCCCAAAGGCGCGGGATTACAGGCTGAGCCACCGAGCCCCGGCTAGCGCGTGTCTCTCTGTGCTATTTTATGTGTTCCTATGTGTTGCTGTCAAAGATAAGAGGCACCCTTCCCTTCAATCTGCAAGCAGACTCCCTTAGGTGACTGAGGGACTTGCGAAGGTGTCGGGGACCTACTCCCACGACGTGTCAGGACCTCATAGGGACCCCTCCAATCTAGTCATAAAGGACTCTGTGGGCTCCAGAAGACCCCAGGCTTGATCAGATGCTCAGCAGACCTGAATCTGCTCCAGTTCCTGGATACTGTGATCAGAGGGTTGGAAAAGATCTCCTAGAGGCAGACAATCTAGGAACTGAAAGGGTCTCTCAGTGCTCCTGAGGGCTGCCCCGTTGGGGGAGGCGCATATTAGGACTGGTCACCCAGTGTCCCGGGGCCCCTTGAGTGCTCTCAGCACCCAGGGGGAAAGCCGAGGCACATAAGAGGCGGGGGGGGGAGGTGACTAACGGTGTCACGGCTGACAGGAGCTCCCTCTGCAGCAGCGTCTTTTAGCCCAGAACACCTAGCGCTGTCCAGAGCCAGTTCTACCTCGTGTCTACACTATCCTCTAACGTTAACCTACTCTGTACGGTTTCCTACATCTTGTTTCTCCCAACCCATCGACACCGCTACAATTCCTGTCCTTTGTTGTCCAGGATGTGTAAAAGTGACCTGTTGTGTATGTGAAATGCTACCGGTTATCTCGGATTCCTTCCCGGGACCACACCCTCTCCCTTCTTTAGCCTGCGTTCCCCTTCATGGATTCCAGAGGAGTTCATTCGAATCCACCTGTAAAGAAACACAGAAATCTCTCATCTATGTTACTCGGCCTTTTGCTAACTCAGCACAAGTTGACACTAACCTTGGAGGAAATAACTTTTTCATTTCTCTCTGGCATCTAAGGGACTAAACAGACTGTTCTTGTTTTCAAATGCCAGCAGCCAGGTTAGTTGAGAGTGAGTCTGTTTCGAAAGGTTTAGGCCTTGCCCGAGATTGTAATCAGCTGCTTGTCCCTGTAAAACTGTTGGGAAGTCTCTTAGAGACTTGCGATCTCTGCCAAGTCCCTACTTTAAAACATAGTGCTAGATAACACCACTGCTTGTTCTTTTGGCCCTGCCTGAGTAGCACACCACTTACAAGACTGATAAAACTTTCAATGCTGCATACTTTTCAGGGCATAATGAGGCATGGGAACTGGCCATTCCCACCTGATTAAGTCACCTCACTCAGCTCGGTACTTCTCCCGCGGGACAGGTGAAATACTAGGCACACTCTGCGGCGCATAGAGTGAGACCTGATCACTCTCACCTGTGTCCACACTTTACAGCTAGACGTAACTCAGTGACACATAAAGAGTTTTTCACAAATTTGCCTGTTCATAATTTAAAATAAGTAGGAACAGGTCATTTCATTCACAAGTAGAAATAAGTAGGAGCCGGGCTCGGTGGCTCAGCCTGTAATCCCGTGCTTTGGGAGGCTGAGGTGAGTGGATGGCCTGAGCCCGTGGGTTCGAGATCCACCTGAGCAGCGAGACCTCATCTCTACATTCAATCAAAAAATCAGCCGGGCATGGTAGCGCACGCCTGTAATTCCGGCTACTCGGAAGGCTGGGGCGGAAGGATCGCCGGAGCCCAGCAGGCGAGGCTGCCGTGGCCTGGAGCGGCCACTGCACTCCAGTCTGGGCGACAGAGTGAGACTCCAACTCAAAAAAAAAAAAAAAGAAAAAGAAAAAGAAAGAAGTAGGAACAAATCAGGGGCCCATGTCATTTTGTACCCATTTTGCACCCATGTCATCATTTCACATTTACGTGATCTGTTCACTCTGAAAGGGTTTTGTGCCAGACCATGTTGAAGGCATCATTGGAAAGTCCTGGAGCAGAGAAAAGCTTCAGGGAGGGCTGGGGACACTCAGCTTGGAAGAAGCCATCAGGGTCCCAGGGATACCTGGCTTTGCTGCTTATGGCTTGCTTGCTTGCTGTATTTATTTACTTATTTTAGAATTCTCCTTTGAGGGATGGATCGCAAGTGTTCAGAGGCAAAATTTAGGGTATGATCTTGTTTCAAAATTTTCCTGTGCAGAACGCAGCACACAAGTGTTCAAAGGCAAAATTCTGGGTTTTCAAGGAACGTGAACAAGCAAATGTGTGATAATCTGTACCCTCAGACGCCCCCAATGGGACAGATTTTAAATAGTTGGAGCAAATAAAAATTATGCAGATTAACATTTCTTTCTTTCTTGCTTTCCTTCTTCTATTTATTATTTTGGTTGGAGTCTCATTCTGTCACCCAGGTTGGAGGGCAGTGGCATGCTCCTGGCCACCATAGCCTCAAACTGCCAGACTCAGGCGATCCTTCTGCCTCAGTCTTCCAAGTAGCTGGAACTACAGGCACGCTACTCTTTGGATCTATTGTAGAGATGAGGTCTCTCCAAGTTGCCCGGGCTGGTCTCGAACCCGTGGATTCTGGCAATCCTCTCACCTCGGCCTCCCAAAGTGCTGGGGTTATAGGCGTGAGCCACCGCGCCAGACCTTAAAACAGGTCCTGTGGCTTTTCTTTCTTTTTTCCAAGTGGCTGGAACCACAGATACACGTCAACACATCTGGAAAATTTTGCGATTTATTGTAGAGATGAGGTCTGGGATCACAAGCTCGAGCCACCACATCCGACCCGGTTTAAGATCAAGAAAATAAAATCAGCGCATGATTGAAATCGACTTTGGACTCAATACAAGTTAGTAGATAATGAGGTTTGAAAAGAAAGAAGACTTTGCTTTAATCCCATCTGGCAAATGAATTCACTTTGTAGACAGGAAGGGAAATGGTCAGAAGTTCCGTATGTAGAGGCATGTTTCATTTTTAAATGTATCTCAGGCCGGGCTCGGTGGCTCAGCCTGTAATCCCAGCACTTTGGGAGGCCGAGGTGAGTGGATTGCCTGAGCCCACGGGTTCGAGACCCGCCTGGGTAACTTGATAAGACCTCATCTCTACAACAAATCCAAAATTAGCCAGGCGTGGGAGCACACGCCTGTAGTTCCAGCTACTTGGAAGGCTGAGGCGGAAGGATCGCCGCAGCCCAGGAGGTCGAGGCCACGGTGGCCGGGAGTGGCCATTGCACTCCAGTCTGGGTGACAGAGTGAGACTCCAACTCAAAAAAAAAAAAAAACAAAAACAAAAAAAACAAAATTATCTCACTATTCTGCAAACAAGGTTCTATCCTATAAGATATCGAATACCCAACTCCAGAGGCTTGACTCGGGACTATGAATACCAAACTCCCAATTACAGAAAGGTTCTGAACTTCTAAGCAACTGAGACAGTAAGGAAAAAAGAGAAGGACTCCAGGATGAGCACCAGTGAGATGCAAAGCAGACAAGCCTGTCGGCAGTTGCCACTAATGGCAAAGCTCCGGTCACCGAAAGGAGACCTGGTAAGAATAGACCCGCTGAGGGGGATGGTAGCAGCTGCTCTGAATGTGGCCAGACTGGGCACTTGAAGCTCAATTGTTCACGATGGCCTAAGCCCCCAGGACCTCGTCCAACATGCAGACTCAAAGGCCACTGGAAGAGCCAGTGCGGCCTCTCCCGAAGGTGATGGTGGCCACTGATCAAAGGGACCCATGCGTACCCATTTGTACCCATTTTGTGCCCATGTCATGGTAAGCTTTGTGATTTGTATAGCTTTTGCATAATGCATGACGTCCTAGGCCCTTTACCCTACGGCAAGCTTGATGAATGCTTCTGCCGGGCCCTACTGGTCAAAGCTGTGAGATACGTCTGATACCCGGCACCGGGAAGTCTGGACCAAAAAAGTCACTCACTCACTATCGATAAACGTGGCTGAAGTTCAAGTGCTAGTCCACGCTCTGCTGGTCATGTGGCTGACGTGGAGGTCCTAACAACTCTGGACCATAAAAGTGAACTGTCAAAGTCTAGAAGGGGAGCAGAACCATTTTGAAAGACCTCGAGTCTGGCTCTGCACCCTGGATTCGAACTCAGAAATAAACTTCTCTCTACCGGTTCCCTGCCCCTTTGAGTTACCGGTATCAGGAGGAGCAGCCGAGCGTTACTCAGACCGTGACACAGCGACAGGGCCTCACGATGCTGGCCAGGCGGGTCTCAAACTCCTGGCTTGAAGCCACGCTCCCGCCTCAGCCTCCCAAACTGCCGGGATGACGGGTGTGAGCCACCGCACCCGGCTTCTGCTTCCTTTGGAATGTGGCTATTAGAAACCGTTGGGTTTTTTTGAGTTGGAGTCTCACTCTATCACCCAGACCGGAGTGCAGTGACCGCTCCCGGCCACCGCAGCCTCGACCTGCTGGGCTCCGGTGATCGCCGGAACTACAGGCGCGCGCTACCACACCCGGCTAATTTTTTGATTTTATTGTAGAGGTGCGGTCTCGCCTGCCCAGGCGGGTCTCGAACCCGCGGGCTCAGGCCATCCACTCACCTCAGCTTCCCAAAGGCTCGGGATTACAGGCTGAGCCACCGAACCCGCCAGAGGCTATTTTTTTGGTTTTGTTTTGTTTTGTTTTTTGAGTTGGAGTCTCACTCTGTCGCCCAGACTGGAGTGCAGTGGCCGCTCCCGGCCACCGCAGCCTCGACCTGCTGGGCTCCGGCGATCCTTCCGCCCCAGCCTTCCGAGTAGCCGGAATGACAGGCATGCGCTACCACGCCCGGCTGATTTTTTGATTTATTGTAGAGATGAGGTCTCGCCGCCCAGGCGGGTCTCGAACCCACGGGCTCAGGCCATCCACTCACCTCAGCCTCCCAAAGGCACGGGATGACAGGCTGAGCCACCGAGCCCGGCTCCAGAGGCTATTCTTAACGAGCACACCACGTGTGTCAGTCAGGGTAGTGGCCGTGCCAGGGATTCTTTAAAGTTAGGGCCTTGAGGGACACAATGCCTGGCCTCTTGCTCCTCTCTGGATGAAAGTTTCAGAAAATTTCATGGCGGGGTGTGTGTGTGGGGGGCGCGGGACTGTGGTCCACTAGCCGAGCCGAGCCCTGGGCTCAGAAACGTGGTCTAAGGGGAGATCTGGGGGAGGCTGGCCGCCCGGTGCACGGCCACACCTGCACTCTAACGCCGCCCCCACCCTCCTTCTTCCGGGCTGACCCGTGCATCGACTCAGAGGTCTTCGGGCGCCACCTAGCACCCGCTGTTCTTGAACGTGGGGCAGCTCCATGCCCTGGGCACGGACGGAGGTCGCCCGGGCGCCGGGGGCAAGCCTTTCCTCTCCCCACCCTTCCTTGTTGCCCAGGAAGCCATCCCCGGGACCCATTGTTCTTTCCCCAAGTTATCTTTTTCCTCCCTTCCTTTTCTTTGTCATGATAAACGAGTATTCACAAAGTCGCCTGCAGATATGGCTCCACCCTGAATCCCTCAAGACCGCAACTTTTCCTGAGCGGGTAGCTGTAAAGTCTCTCGAATTTGATGGCGTTTCGTCTCCAAGCACGAAAGCGGCTCTTCGTCTCCCATCCCCCAGCCGTGTAGCAAAATGACCGGTGGAAGGAATCACCAGAATCCACCGATTCGCGGTGCGAGATGGGCCTCTCGGCTGTAGGTGGAGTGGAAAAACATCGAGCTGCGGCAAAAGAATGAGCCGGGATTTCAAAGTGTCCAAAGGCCAGTGAACAGCTGTCTCAGAACGTCCCCGGGATGAGAGAGAGAGGAGAGTTGAGGGAGGGAGGGAGGGGGGGAGAGAGAGAGAGAGAGAGAGAGAGAGAGAGAACGAGAACGAGAACTTGTGGCCTCGGGCGGTCCCGAGGATGAGGGGAGAAGGGAGTGACTGGGAGAGGGGTGTGTCCTCCTCCTCCCTCCTCTCGCACCCACAACCTCTCGCCACTGTCCCCTGAGTCGGGGACCTGGTGACTCCCGGGGGAAGAGAACACCCCACGACCTCCTCTCCCACGTGGGCTCGCTTGGCCGGGGGAGTCCCTTCCCAGCCACGGGCCCTCTCTGGCCTCATGCGAGTGTCCACCGCTCTGTCCCCCGCTCTGTCCCTCAGGGTCGGGCGGGAGCTGACGGCATTCCGTTGCCTCGGGCTACTCTGGATTCGGAGGGCTTTTCTGGCCACGACCCCATCCCGAAGGCTTCCGCTGCTTTCCAGCCCGGCCGGTGCGCTGGAGGGGGGGGGCGAGCCACGGCCCCCTACCTTTCCTTCCTCGGGAACTCCCCCTCAACCCTTTGAGGACCCCGCTCCCACCCTTCCCCCCACACTGCCTGGCTGTTCACGGTAGGATGACCCGGCACCCGGATGTTTTCGATTCAGGGGCTCATCCGAACAGCCCCGCGGGTGGCGTCCATCGATTCTTCTTGTACTGGTGTGGTCGGTGGTCGCTGGCTGGCCCCGGTACGTGTGGGCAGCGTTTCCCACTGCTAGGGTCCGAGTCACGCTAGGCTTCCCCCCTTGATGTCGACAGATGAAAGGGGCGGGGAGCTGGCTGAAAGGTCATTTCTGAGCTCTAATCCAGGGAGCAGAGCCAGACTCGAGATCTTTCAAAATGGTTCTGCTCACCCTCTAGGCTTTTACAGTTCACTTTTATAGTCCAGAGTTCTTCGGGCCTCTATGATAGCTACAGTTGGATATGTGACCAGCAGAGCACCGTAGAGAATTTGAGTTTTAGCCACATTGATCGATAGGGATGCTTTTTCTTTCCTGACTTCCTGGTGCCAGGTAACAGAGGTATCTCACAGCTTTTTTCAGTAGGGCCCGGCAGAGGTGGTGATCGAGCTTGCTATAGTAGAGTAAAGGGCCCGAGACATCATGCATTCATGATGCAAAGGTGATACGAATCACAAAGCTTACGATTACACTGATACACGAGTTGCATAATTCACAAGGCTCACGATGACATCGAGACTAATATTATGCGAACTTATGACCACTCAGAAAAAGGGAGTCAAAGGAGATTCCCATCTTGCAGTTGATGGGGGGCAGACTCCAGGGAGGTCAACGAGCCTTTGAAGCTACTCACTGGGAGGGCCTAGGAGATAAGGGAAGCACACCTTTTATCAGCTCTTGAGAATATTGTTCAGGAATAAATGGGAGTGCTTGCACCCTGGGCCTGCCCTTCTCTAGGGGCTGTGATGAAATGGACAGACATTAGGGAGCCCCTATATCATTTCCCCAACTGTCAGTTGAAGCCACGATCTCTATCACGGGAAGAGCTATGTCATGCTGCCTTCACAGAAACGCGACTGTGCTTCTTTCCCTCCGCTGGTTGTCATACTTTATAGGCTTAGTCATGAGCGCAGGAATTCGAATAACACATTGGGTATAGAGTGTGACGGCTTAAACCTATTAACATTGGTATCATAAACATAGTTAAGAAGAACTTCCCTGTGCCTGAAAGGAGGCCCTGTTATCTTGGTGGGAGGCGAGAGAACGCATTGGAAAACCAACCGGAACCCTTTCCGGCGTAAACATTGACATCACCTATGGTATTCGTGCTGGTTTCATCTGGCTTAGCGTTGCCGTGACGTTCCCCGATTCCTCTGGAATAAAAGCGTGACCCTCTTAGCCCGGCACGCTGGCATGTGCCTGTAGTTCCAGCCATCTGTAAGGCTGAGATGGAAGTATCCCCTGAGCCCAGCAGGTCGAGGCTGTGGTGGCCGTGAGCCTGCTACTCTTCTCCAGCCTGGGCAACAGAGTGAGACCGCAACTCAAAGAAAAAAAAGCGCAACCCTCGGTATGGATGATTCACATGTGCCTCCTTGAGATGTGGCAAGATCTGAAGCCATCGGTTTTGTAACACTGAACTTAGCCAAGGGTTCGATGTGGAAGGACATGCTATTCAGCCCTATATTGAGCGGAAAGAGATGATGAACATAAACGTACCATTTAAAACAGATCTAGTCCATCGAGTGTGCAGATAGGGCAAGTTGGCTACGTTTGCTTGTGGCAGGGTGCTATAATTGAGTCCCTGGGCCCTTGGGAAGCTCAGAGTGCAGAGTGCATCCGCTGATCCACGGGGGGGGGGGAAGCTGAGGCTGTAAACTAGTGCCACACACACAGCCACTGAGTCCCACGGGGAGCTCACTGCTATGCCCCCGGCCTCTGAAGCCGATTGGTGATAAAAAGATTGCTGTCCTTCAGGACCATAAGGTCTACTGTAATCAGGTGTGAGGCATATAATCCGATCTCATGTCTGACCGGTATTAAAAGGTAAAATTTTGGCCTGGTTTACGTTTAATTTCCTGAACGGGCCATTGCCTCAAACTGATTCTCATTAGGTTATCGCTATTAGCTATTCAGCTTCCTGCTCCAAACTCTTGAATGTCTAGATCTAAAGGTGTCCGGTCAGTTCCCTGGATGAGGTGAAACCCGTCAGGGAAGCCCAGAGGCTCCTGAGACTAGGAAGTTGCCCACAGATTCACCGGTTTGGGTCATCGAATGTTCTAGCGTAGGAATAGGCCCACTCTAAATACACATTTCATGAGAATTATCTTGCTGCTTAAATAGCAGCTTTAAGTCCTGTACCGGCTCTGCTGTCCACTGAGGCTGTTGCTCAGGTCTGAGAACGGGTCTCGCTGTTCAGACGTAGACTCTTCCACTCGGGAATGGTGTCTCTGAGGCTTAATGTTTGCAGACTTGTGTGTGTGTGTGTGTGTGTGTGTGTGTGTGTGTGTGTGTGTGTGTGAGTCGGAGTCTCACTCTGTCGCCCAGACTGGAGGGCAGTGGCCGCTCCCGGCCACCGCAACCTCGACTGCCGGGCTCCGGCGATCCTTCCGCCTCAGCCTTCCGAGTAGCCGGAATTACAGTCACACGCTACCGCGCCCAGCTAAATTTTGATCGATGGTAGGGATGAGGTCTCGCCAAGTTGCCCAGGTGGGTCTCGAACCCGCGGGCTCAGGCAATCCACTCGCCTCAGCCTCCCAAGGTGCGGGATTACAGGCTGAGTCACCGAGCCTGAGGAAGGGTCCCTTCCTCTCTTCTGGCAGCTGTCAGTTGGGTCCTTCCTCTCTCCGAGATCTTTGAGCGGCACTCGCTCCCCTGGGTGGAAGGGATTCTGGGTTCTCCTCGGTCCAGGGAGTTCCCGAGGGAAGCGAGCTTATGAGCTGTGATGAAAATTTGTCCCAGGTGGACAACCTATTTCCTTTTGAACACCTATGCCTGTGGCTCCATCTCCTTCAGAGGTGTAGGGAAAAGGCCCGCCACAAACAATTTCAAAGTTCCTTCAACGATTGACTGACTGAGATCCTGAGCGATACCAAATACCTAGTTCGGTTTACTTGTGTCTCTGAAAGATTCCTAGTGATGATGATGCTAAACCACGGATCGAAAGACCCAACCGTCTTAGTCTTACATCTGATGGAGTTTTCTTTGGATTTGCCGTGGGGCGGGGCAGGCTGCCACTCGGCCCACGGTAGAACGTGACTTTAAAAATGTCCGAACGCCTCCTGAAACCTACTCACGGGAAATTTATCTATGTCTATCTAGCCTGTGCCAGCTACCCTGCCTCGATTATTCTTTCTTTAGAGATTTTTCGATCCCATCATCCTATGGGGTGCTGAGGGGTGAAGGTCCGTTTTCTGTAGCCTCTTCAGAGCTGACGGTGGGTGCAGCCCCGCCTGGCCAGAGGTTGAAAAATCTCCCCCTGCCTGACTCGAGGCATCCAGATCCGTCTCAGTGGTGGCATCGTTTGCAGATGCCGGCTGGAATCCTCGCGTGACCGTTGTGCGGGCATGAAATTGCTGCATTCTGGCTTAATCAAAGGAATAAAGGAGGGAAGCCCCTCCTTCGAGAAGCAGACCGATGAAGTGAAGCCAGGCACACAATTTGACAGTTTTAGGTGTTGACGGATCACCTTTCGCACAAAAACTACAAGGCCTGAGGTTACCGGTGTAACTGAAATGATGAACTTTAATTTCCGTGGCTTCATTGTTGGTACCAGCTTTTGGAGATTTTGATGTATTTCTGGGCTGTAGTGGCAGCCTGACCGATGGCTCTGGACTATAATGTGAACCAGGCACTCGAGTGAATCTTACATGAGATTTGAAGAGAAACCCGAAAACGTCGGGAGACTTGCACCCAGAAAAAGACTTAATGGTGTAATTTAAATTATAGGAGATGATAGAACCAGAATAAAAATGACAAACAAGCCGGGCTCGGTGGCTCAGCCTGTCATCCCGCGCCTTTGGGAGGCTGAGGTGAGCGGATGGCCTGAGCCCGCGGGTTCGAGACCCACCTGGGCGGCGAGACCCCATCTCTACAATAAATCAAAAAAATCAGACGGGCGTGGTAGGGCACGCCTGTAATTCCGACTACTCGGTAGGCTGAGGCGGAAGGATCGCCGGAGCCCAGCAGGTCGAGGCTGCGGTGGCCTGGAGCGGCCACTGCACTCCATTCTGGGCGACAGAGTGAGACTCCAACTCAGAAAAGAAAAGAAAAAAAAAAAAGACGAACCAAAGAATCTAAGACAAATGTACCGATTTCTTATGAAACAATTTCTTCAGGTTACATTTCTGTGAGAGACAACTTATAGTAGGATCCGTTTACTTATTTAGACTGAATAAGTCCTATTATGTACACAAAGTGTACCGAGATCGTTTGCCACACGGGCCCCTTTAAAATTAGCCTTGCTGAAACTTTTTCCTATAAGATTAATTTAAACTTGAATCTTCATTCTCTAGCAGTCTGCTTTGCAATATTATTTCTGTTAGAGCCCTGGCAAGATAACCAGTGTTACAAAAGAAAACAAACCCTTTTGGAACTTATCCAAACAACCATCTGGGGAAAAACAAAACCCAAACAACAATAAAAACTGTAGATTGCCCCAAGAAAAAGGTTTTTCTTCAAAAACTTTGAAAACTATAACAATAAAAATTGGTACTATTTTAAATCCATAGGTGATAAAATTTTGAGTTTTTATTGACTCAGTGTATGCATTTGACTCTTGCTTTGTTGTAGCGGGGAGACAGAGAGGTCGTGACACTGAGACGATTATAGGAAGTGGCAACTTTATTACGGTGGTGGACCCAACAGGCTTCTGTTCCCAGGCCGAGTCCCCCAGAAAGGGAGAAGAGGGGCCTTTTTTTTTTTTTTTTTTTTTGAGTTGGAGTCTCCCTCTGTCGCCCAGACTGGAGTGCAGTGGCCGCTCCCGGCCACCGCAGCCTCGACCTCCTGGGCTCTGGCGATCCTTCCCCCTCAGCCTCCCAAGTAGCTGGAATTACAGGCACGCACTACCACGCCCGGCCGATTTTGTGATGGATTGTAGAGACGAGGTCTCGCCGCCCAGGCGGGTCTCGAACCCGCGGGCTCAGGCCATCCACCCACCTCAGCCTCCCAAAGGCGCGGGATGACAGGGTGAGCCACCGAGCCCGGCTCAAAATCAGATTTTTAAAGAACAGATGGTTTTCAGGAAATGCAGGTTGAGGAGGGTGGTAAACTGTCAACTTTAAAAGAGGGGTTTTGGATAAGTCTGTGAATTCGTTTCTTTTATTTTTTTTGGTATTTTTATGAAAGCCGCCAGTCCTTGGCTATTTGGCTTTTTTCAAACAAAACTGGTCTGGCGGTTTTTAGAGTTTTTCGATTGATTTTTATTTTTTATTTTTATTTTCGTTTTATTTATTTATTTTTTGGAGTTGGAGTCTCACTCTGTCGCCCGGACTGGAGTGCAGCGGCCGCTCCCGGCCACCGCTGGGCTCCGGCGATCCTTCCGCCTCAGCCTTCCGCGTAGCCGGGACGACAGGAATGCGCTACCACGCCCGGCTGATGTTTTGATTTATTGTCGAGATGAGGTCTGGCCGCCCAGGCGGGTCTCGAACCCGCGGGCTCAGGCCATCCACTCACCTCAGCCTCCCAAAGGCGCGGGATGACAGGCCGAGCCACCGAGGATTTTTATTTCTATTTTTGATTATTTTGAGTTGGAGTCTCACTCTGTCGCCCAGACCGGGGTGCAGTGGCCGCTCCCGGCCACCGCAGCCTCGACCCGCTGGGTTCCGGTGACCCTTCCACCTCAGCCTTCCGAGTAGCCGGAATGACAGGCGTGCGCTACCACACCCGGCTGATTTTTTGATTGATTGTAGAGATGGGGTCTCGCCACCCAGGTGGGTCTCGAACCCACGGGCTCAGGCCATCCGCTCACCTCAGCCTCCCAAAGGCGCGGGATGACAGGCTGAGCCACGGAGCCCGGCTTAGCCTCAGTATTCATTAAGAAATTAATTCGAACCCCAGCCACATTGATATAAACCCATGGATTCTCTGGGGTGATGAAAAACGGAGCACTGGGCGGGGCCGTGCCTTTTCCCCTTTAATTAATGGCCACTATTATCGAGCTAGGTGTTTTTCTCCCCCTTAGGGAGAGGCCACACCGTCTCTCTCAGTAACTTTTTAGTCCAATGTTGGACAAGGTCCTGGGGGCTTAGGTCATTAAGAACAATTGTTTCTTAAGTGCCCAGATCGACCACATTCATAGCAGCTGATAACATCTCCCTTCGCAGGTTGATCCTTTTCAGGCCCCTTTCGGGTGGCTGGAGCTTTGTCTTTAGTGGCAACCGTCAATAGGTTTGTTTACCTTTCCTCTGACTGGTGTTTATCCCAAAGGTGTGGGATTACAGGCTGAGCCACTGAGCCCGGCTTTTTTCTTTTTTTTTTTTTTTTTTTTTAATGTTTCCGTTTTTAAGAACTTCAGACGTTTTTTATAACTTCGTATCATTCAAATGATGACTATAAAAGGTTAGCTATAGGCTGGGCTCGGTGGCTCAGCCTGTAATCTCAGCACTCTGAGAGGCCAAGGCGAGTGGATTGCCTGAGCCCGTGGGTTCGAGACCCACCCGGGCAACTCGGCAGGACCTCATCTCTGCACTAAATCCAAAATTAGCCAGGCGTGGTAGTGCACGCCTATGGTTCCGGCTACTCTGAAGGCCGAGGCTGAGGCGGAAGGATCGCCGGAGCCCGGCAGGTCGAGGCTGTGGTGGCCGGGAGTGTGCCACCGCACTCCAGTCTGGATGACAGAGTGAGACTCCAACTCTCAAAAAATAAAAAGAAAAAAGGTCATCTATAAAAAGGTTAAAAAAAAGAAAGAAAGAAAGAAAGAAAGAAAAAAGCAAAGGAAAGATGTAAAAAGGTTGCTGGTGTACAAGTGTGGTTTCTGTAAGGAAAAAAAGGATATAAGGAAAAAGAATAATTTTATCTAGCCAAGGATCTCATATGGTAAATGTTTGCCCTCTAACGGATAGGACAAAAGTAGAAGTTTCGAGCATGTTGAAAAATGGTATGAGCAAAGATGGGATGTGGAAGGTTTAGGGAAAGAAATGTATGAAGGGAATTCTATAAACAATCTAGCTTGCCAAAAAGAGTTAGATCTATGAATTTGCCATTAATATCAAGCACCGACGTTCGGCCAGAACGCCATTCGATCAAAGTAACAGAATTTGCTTAAAAACCTAAATCCATCAATCCTTAGTAAATAGCAACATCGTTTAAAAGCAGTCAAATCGAATGCTCTCATTTGGACGGGACCTATCAATCTTTCAGTCTATGGGTCAAATATCATTTCAGTTCAATGCCTTAAAACATAAAACTTTGCTTCTGTAGTACCTTTCTGTACTTAAGTCGTCAGCAAACGCATGTCTTTAGATCCCAACCGTGAAGGGTTTATGTCAGGTCGGTCAAGATGGCTGAAATCTAAATGGTGTCATTCAGTGCAAATCGCTAGCAACTTTGAAGTCTTTCAAAACTCTTATGAAAAACGTGTGCGGGCTGGGCTCGGTGGCTCAGCCTGCCATCCCACACTCTGGAAGGGTGAGGCGAGTGAATCGCCTGACCCCGCGGGTTCGAGACCTGCCCGGGCAACTTGGCGACACCCTATCTCCACAATAAAAAAAAAAAAAAATCAGCATGCATGGTAGTGCATGCCTGTAGTTCTCCCACCCAGGGAACCTGGCGAGACCTCATCTCTACAATAAGTCAAAAATAGCTGGGCGTGGTAGCGCGTGCCTGTAGTTCCAGCTACTCGGAAGGCTGAGGCAAAAGGATCGCCAGAGCGTGGCAGGTCGAGGCCGGAGCGGCCAGGAGTGTACCGCTGCCCTCCAGCCTGGGTGACAGAGTGAGACTCCAACTCAAAAAAAAAAGAATCATCTCTAGATGGGACCAGGCCCGGTGTCTCCCACTGAGAGACCCAAGAGATTCAAAAAAGCTATACTCACTGTATTTTTTTTTTTTTTTTTTGAGTTGGAGTCTCACTCTGTCGCCCAGACCGGAGTGCAGCGGCCGCTCCCGGCCACCGCAGCCTCGGCCTGCCGGGCTCCGGCGATCCTTCCACCTCAGCCTTCCGAGGAGCCAGAATTACAGGCATGTGCTACCACGCCCAGCTGATTTTTTGATTGATTGTAGAGATGAGGTCTCGCCGCCCAGGCGGGTCTCGAACCCGCGGGCTCAGGCAATCCCCTCACCTCGGCCTCCCAAAGGCACGGGATGACAGGCTGAGCCACCGAGCCCGGCTACTCACTGTAAAAGAAGCGTTCCCTGTATTTTATCCCCGCCTCCCGTTCACAACATTTAAATCTTACCTCAGACCCCGTAGGACGAGGCATATTCCTTTGCCTGTAGTGACTGCGATTGTAAAGTTATACGATGTTTTAAGCAGCGTGTGTACTTAGAACTCTCGTTAAGCTCCGTTCATCCCGACCGCCATGCTGACTTCTGCTTCTGCAACGGGATGTAAATGTTAAGCGATAAGTCCCTTCTGGACATTCCTTTGCTCAGCTCGCAGTAGACTCTGAGGCGCTAGCCACTCTCCCGGTGGGCTCTATGTCGGTTCAGACCTCCAGCTCCCATACCCAAGTTAATTTACACGCAGTGACTGTGTAAACCTAGCCTATCTGGCATTCCATTCCGCCCGTTTGGCAGTTACTTGTCCATCACAAGTAACTGAGCCTGAGCCCGTGCAGATCGAACCCGAATCAACCAATGAAAGTCTCTGTAACCGCGTCATATAGTTTTATCCAATCCCGTGTGCACGAGTTTGTAAAGCCACCCCACCCCTTCAGAATTACGTCTAAAAGGTGCGTGTCAGCCCGGGTCGGGTCTCTCGTCCCCGAAGTCGCCGCGTGGGCTTCAAACGTGAGCCCAGACTCGAGCCTGAATAAAGACCCTCACGTGTTTGCATCGGAGGTGGCTCTCTGTGGCCTCTCGGATTTAAAATCTTGGGTTCAACAACCCTAGTCACACTCGTCGTCCCGGCACTTTGGGAAGCCAAAGCGAGTCGATCGCTGGGATCCAGGAGCTCAAGACCAGCCTGGGCAACATAGCGAGATCTTATCCCTAGCCAAAAAAAAGAGAGTGAATTCACGAATACACAAATTAGCCAGGTGTGGAGGCATGCACCCGTCATCCCAGCCACTCAGGAGACTGAGGAGGGTGGATCACCTGAGCCCAGGAGGTCAAGGTTGCAGGTCACAGTGAGGTGTGACCATGTCTCTGCACTCCAGCCTGGATGGCAGTGAGACCCAGACTCAAAAACAGGAAACAATTCCTTCTTTTACATGCTGTGATTTCTGCCGTCTTGTCTGTCTGTCTGTCTTTGTTTCTTCCTTCTCCTCTCTCTCTCTCTCTCTCTCTCTCTCTCTCTCTCTCTCTCTCTCATTCTTTTCTTTTGCAGTTTCAGTCTGTCACCCAGGCTGGAGTGCAGTGACACACTGCTCACGGCCACCCACCACAGCCTTGACCTGCTGTGCTCAGGCAATCTTTCCACCTCAGCCTTCCCAGTAGCTGGAAGTACAGGCACGTGCCACTGCACCTAGCTGATTTCTTTTAAAAATTGTAGACACGAGGTCTTACCGAGTCGCTCAGGCTGTTTACGAACCCCCGGACTCACACAATCCTCTCACCTTGACCTCCCAGAGTTCTCGGGTGGGTGACACAGTGAGACTCCGCCTCAAAGACATAAAAAAAGTGTCACGAATGCAAGCATGAGCCGCTACGCCGAGCTACGGTGACTCCTCAGTCAGAAGAAGGAAGGCAGAGGCAGGGGCCCACGTTTACCACGGGCGATGCCGATAGTACCCCTAGTATTCATCTGAGAAGATATTCCCATCCACGTCCCGAACCTCCCTCGCTCATCGTCGCATCCAAGGGACAGACAGGGCACTGGCGGCAAAATCATCACTCTGTGCTTTCCTTTTCATGTCGATCTTTTAAGTCTTCCACGTCTCAAAAGGCGCACATGGAAACAACCAGACATCAGAGTCTAAGGGGAAAGCGAACAGCATTCCACTCCTTCTTCCGCCTCATGAAAGTCATCTGGGCCTCGATCAGTCCAGACGTGCCGCGGATGGAACGGCGACACAGGAAACAGTGAGGAAATCATCCTCAGCTCAAAAACGAGGCACGCAAAAAATCAGTCAGAAGTCTCCAGAGGAACCAGGCGCACGGGGATTATCATCTTGACATCAACACCGTCGTCATCATCATCGTCACCGGAAGAGACGGTCTCGAAGTGGAAACTCTTCCACGAGGCCTAGGCGAGAGGATCCCTGGAGGCCAGAAGTTCGAGACGAGGCTCAGGAACACAGTGAGACCCCCACACCTAAATGAAACAGAAAAACAAGAAGAAAGGAAGGAAGGTCAGAGCTGGCCGAAAAAGGGAGTTTCTCCGCAGCACCCGTCTTCCCCTCCGTCTGCATCTCCGTCCCGTCGCCTACCTCCGAGTCGAGCCTAAAAAGAGAGGGAAAGCCTCACCGAGGGAGGAAACAATCGGCAGAGACAAAAAGCAGGAAAACCCACGTCTCGTGCGCCTTCCCTCTGTGCCCAGCCAAGAAAACAAGAGACCTCCACCACAAGATGAAAACCACTTGAATAGAGGGGAGAAGGAGGAGAAGGGAGAGGAAGAGGGCAAGGAAGAAGAAGGAAAAGGAGGAGGAGGAGGAGGAGGAGGAGGAGGAGGAGGAGAACCAATAGGAGAAAGAAGAAAAAGCGATGAGAAGAAGAAGATAAGGAGAGAAGAGGAAAGGGAAGCGGACGGTGGTGAAAAAACCAAGGGGCCAGATGTGGCGGTTCAAGCCCATAAACCCAGCACATCTAAAGGCCACGG